>OX336388.2:274308619-274518883 GCA_946902985.2 Meconema thalassinum
ACGGCTCTCCCGTGCTCTTCCTTTCCAATCCCTGTCTGGCTGGTATCTAGGGTCTCGATTTCTGTCGTATCCCCTACTATATCGATAGTCTCTACGGATACTTCCGTGTTGTTGATTTCTTCCTTCATTCCCTCGGCGGATGTTTTCATGACGTCGGTTGTCGTCCGTCCTTCGGTCGAATCGCCGGTTCCAATGACTTCGCCGGTCATTTTGTTGATTTCGAGTATAAGGAGTGTTGTTCCATTCTCTCCTGTTATAACTGTAGTTGTTATCACGTCGCCCAGAATCCTCTGTGGTTTGCGTTTGTTGTGGCGCCTGGCTCACTTTATCAACAGTCGTCAGATTTAGATGTCTATCCTCGCGCCTATCAGCCTCCTGCTGACGGTGTGTAGGGAACTGTTCTGTGTTAGCATCCAACCTTCGCAGTATCTGGTCACACTGCTGGAAAGTGGATGCCCCTGCAGCGATTAACACACGTTGTACATCCGCAGGGTACTGCCAAAAAATTGTGTTCACCAAATCTTGTTCGGACAACGGAGGCTGAAGACAACGAAGCTTCGCAAGCTGTATTGCGAAGTAATTCGCATAACGAGTAGGTGTATTGGAACTGTACCTTCGAGTGTACATCTCAGCTCGGATGCTCTGATGGATGTCGCTCGACCAATATGTTCTTAATAACGCTTCCTTATAATCCTGGTAGCCTGTAAATGAGTATCTGAATGCTCTGAACCAGGTACCGGCTTGTCCCTCTAGCAGTCGCTCTATAACTCTTAGTTCCCTCTCTGGAGTTACCATAGTATCACGTAAGTAACTTTCGACATTTGCTAGGAAGTCCACTGGAGTAACACCACTTCCGGTTGCTGAGAAGCGAGCTGGTTGCTCCTCTCTTGAACGAATTATGGTGACATTTCCCTGCGTATGCGCGGGTCTGAACGTATTTTGCATGTAACTTTGCGTAGGAGTGTTAGTCTCATGACTAATTCGATTAGATGCTGGTTGAAACGGATGAGCGTCAAAGTTCATGGTCTGACCTTGCGCTGAATTAGTGAATTGTGACGGTTGCGATTCCATAGGCGCGCTGGGTTGGAAATGGGTAGGCATCATTCCTCCTGATTAAGATATAGGCGTTTCCTGAGATTCTCCCATCTGTGGGTGTACGTGTCTCTCTCTAGGAATCGTCTCGAGTCTGTCCAGACGTCTTTCTATTACTTCAAGCCCTGGGATGGTTCTGGCTGCGACTTTGTTGCCTAAGTCGTTCAATTGCAGCTCGATCCTGTCGACCTTTCCCTTGAGGTTTGTGTCTACCTCGCGTATGGCCGTCCTAAGGTTATAACTGAGGTCTAACCTCTCGGTCACCGCGACTTCCTCAAATCTTTTTTGTAAGGAATCGATCTCTCCTTCAACTCTGGACATATTTTCTTGGATTTTACCCACATCGTCTCTAACCTCGGCTACCTTAGCCTCTACGGTGGTCTCGTGTTCGTTGAGGTCACCTCTCAATAACATGAGGTCAATTTTGTGTTCCTCACGATGAACATCAATTGTCTCACGTAGACTGGCTACGGTTTCCGTCAATTCAGAAATGTTTCTCCTGTTGGTGTTGAGTTCTTCTTTAACCTCCATCATGCCATCTACGATAGTCTTCACGTTGTTATTAACGGCATTGGCAGCTCCTCTCATCAAGATTAAACCAATGTTCATGGTTGCCATGTCCTTCTTCACATTGCCGATGAATCCCTCGACGTGATCTAGTCGAGTCCCGAATTCTTCCCTAGTATGTTCCAGATCTGCTCTCATGTCTATCTGGACTCTATTCAAGATTGTCTGAATTTGAGCTGTGTGCTCCTCCAATCGGTTTTGCACATCCTCCCTAGCTCTATTCATCTGGTCGGTTAAGCAATCTACGCGCTGGTTAGCCTCCTGATGGTGTCGTATGATATCAACCCTAACAGCTGCTAAACCTGCCGTCAGATCATCTCTCGCTTCGACCCTATATGTGTCCATGTCTGCCCAGACTTGAGTTAAATCAGCCCTACCATTGTTTACAGACTGGGTGTTAATCTCTAAGTACTGTCTTACATTGTTTATAGACTGAGTGTTGACTTCTAGGTCCTGTCTAACATTGTTGACTTCCTGTCTAACCTGGTCCACATGACCACTGACATTGTTGACTTCCTGTCTAACCTGGTCCACATGACCACTTACAGTATTGACAGCCTGAGTATTCTCACCTAAGTCAGCAGTAATCTGTTGAAGATTGGCATTCACACCTGCCAACATCTCTCCAAACACACGACGAATAGTTTCCTCATCCATAGATAAGAAATATATGAGAAAGTGAGGGATCAATTTCTACTGGAACTTACAGCTATGATTAGTTACTTGGTGGTATAAAGCTTGCTTTATTTATATAAATATCACGAGTACAGCTGGAGTATGCAAACTAAGTGCTTCTACATTTACAAAGACAACGGTGAGCAAAGCAAAGTATTACATTTACTTAGGATGAGGCATCATCAAATAAAATCCTATCCTTCATTTATCCAACACTAAAGCCTCACCCCATGGACTTCTATCAAACATGAATGCCTTGCGGTCAATTGATCTGCAGTACGACTTTCTAAGTTCGTCCCAGTCCTGTCAATTTACCATTAATCAATATTAAGATCCTCAAAAAATAACATGGTACTGAGGGTCACCACGTTAACGTCGGCACATGAGTTGGGCGCCATTTTATGTAGCCCAAGTCCGCCCACAACGTTGTGCGCCATTTTTATGAGACCGTTTAGTCGAGTCAACAACCACAATGACTTTCCTAACGTCCCATAAATCGAATAAAATTACCGTGAGGATCAGGTGAACTTCCATAAAGGCTAAAGCGGCACGAGAGTCCGTAGTCCACAGGGATCGTGGTATATGGTGACGATGGTCATGGACCGCCTAAGGAAAGGTTCACCTTAAAACTAGACTGAGAAAATAAACATCCAGACTTAAGTAAAACACCGTGAAAATTTATTTATATTCACAAGCCCCTAGCCTAGTTCGGAGGGTTATAATCGGTTAGTCCGCAAACTAATAAATGAACAAAAATAAAGAGCAGGTCCCTACCTGAGAAGACACGGAAAACCCTCGCGAAAGATCTAACTCACAATAATAAAGCAACAACAGCAACGCTAGGAATATGGTACAACGCAAGTCCCTAGTTCAAGTTACAAGATCAAGCTAATATCTGAATTTACATTTAACAGGGTAGCAAAACAAATCTAAGTTAGGATGGTACCATTTCGACATTTACATTTAACGTTAATTCATCTAGCTAAGTCCTATCAATTAACAAAATGTACGGCGATGACGTCCGTAAAAGAAAACAATTACAACCAAAAGCTAAGTGTACAGCCATGAAAAACAAACAATTTAATTATGCTTAATAACTATGTGCTAACAGCACACAAAAGGTAACATGTAGGGTTTACACACTTGACATCATAAATAAGTAATGAAATAGACACAGTAGTTTTATTAAAAATCCCTGGTTTACTCTTTGTAAGCCATAGTCATCTAATGTGTATAATTACGGTGACGAATGCGTAGTTGAGACGACGTCTGACATCGCATGGCCTGAGCTCCACAAGCTACGAACTCTAGGTTCGCGCATGCTTCAGGTCGCTACAAAAATGTCAACTGTCTTAGTCATTTCCTCACAAGGAAATTATCTTCAACTGCACGGCTATGTCAACAGTTCCAGAATGCAAAGAACAAAGTCAGATAGAAAGAATCTTTAGTTAGCCTCGTTTTACAACAATTATGCTTCTTATTATTAAGATGTCGGTTTATAGGTTTATCGTAGGTTTATGGCGAATAACATTGACAATAGCCTGGGCACGGAGTGTCTCCACAGAGATCCTTCTCTACCAAAAAGCCTCGACTCAACAGTCGGAATATAATCAACGAGTACAACAACTCGGACACAAAATAACATGGGTTACCAGCGGCGCTAAGCTCGCGTTCAATAACTCTGGGATAGGCCTGTACACAACAGTTACCTTCCAATAACATCTGGTCAACGGGATCAGTCCCGGACAAGGCATACTCAAAATACCTTCATACAATAACATCCTGCTATAACAGGGTAGCCTTCACCATACTATATAAAACCTGACATAACTGTACCTGTCAAAAGACAGTACAAGCAGCAGAGCGTTTAACTAACAAAAAAAACCGTCTATAAAACATGTGATCTAATACAAGAGTGGAAACTGATTTCCATAAGCAAAATAGCAATGAAAGGAGAAGAGAATACGAATCGTACTCTGTCCTTGTCAATAGTAGTTTTGTCTCACAATGAAGCAGGCGTGCTTTCAGGTCACTGGGTTACATAACCAGTTTATTCAAGGCCGGCGATTTAATCAATATAAAACTGCACCTGGCCAGTTCATAAAAAAACTTTACCATAGGTTACGGACCTCTAAAGAGTCCGTGTATAAAACACACGATACAAATCTGAATATAATAATACAATTCCGTCTTTCTACCCAAGACGTCTAAATGAAAGTAATCTTTCAATTTCTGGAGCTCTTTGCTTTAAAAATACAATTCAGTAGTTGATAGTACATCAAATAAAAACGTGTCTCACATGACACAAGCAAAAATGATAATTGTGGCGCAGATTCACTACAAGGATCCGCTTAATGATACGTTGGGAACTGAGTTCGATGCTAGGCAACGAAACATTCCTCCTAGTTGTTAGGTTCAAACTTGACCAAGAATAGCTTCTGAGCTTTATTCAAAATGAAATATAATGCATTTACAAAACTGGTAGTTACAGTCGACTACCTAAATGATACGACCGTTCTAACGACAGTCAGGGGTATAAAAAAGAATGGCTGCAAAGAATGCAGTTAATTAATAACCATGGCATCTGATTGCCACAACTAAAGTCAGCAAAGACTTGAAAATTACCCCAAGTAGGTTTGAACAAAATAGCCTCAAAATGACTACGATCAGGTTCAGCAAAAGGTAGGCATTGACGTTCTACGACGTTCATCAGGCTGCACCAGGGCTGACCAAAATGTCTGACCCCAAGGGTGTCTCACTCTAAACTGAAATAAATGACATCTAACTAATCTAGTTACATTCCTACCTAGAAAAATGGCTGACACTGAGTGCTGTTGGTTCACAAACTACATTAAATCTACTATACCACCAAAAACTAGAACAAGGAAGGGGTGTGACAAAAACTCACGAAATGTAGGAGCTGTCACTCAGCTCTCTATTCCACAACAAGGGTTGTACAAAATCCTCTCTGGCTCTCTGGATCGGTATCCTCCTCATCAGGATTCCCATCTGGACTCCTCCAAAGACCAGGGTTCGATTTGTCCCTGTCGACATCTTCGTGGATATGCCTGGAAATGGCATTTTTGGCTCCTTCCTTCTCGTTCGTTGTCCTGGAAGTTCCACCATCATGCTGGTTCCCGTAGAAACGTCACCCTCATACCGGGATGGTATTAGCCCATGGTGACTGCTTCAATCATGGTGAAGAAAAGTCCAATCACGTGGGTAGTGAAATAAGTTGCGTAACAATTCATCCTCTCACTTTCAAAATTATAACGTTCGTCGTGAATGTTATAGGCTTCAATTATAAAATACGACACAGCCTTAATTTTGCAGATGTGGATTAGCATGTGAGCTAACACTGTTTTACAATTCTGCACGTGCTAGTGACGCTACTTTTGTATCACGCATCATCCGTGAATTATACGACGTTTTCAAAATGAAACTTTCACCTTGGCAATTTAAATATCTCATACAATCATAATCACACTTATTCAGAATAATTGTAACACTATTACGTGTATAATTCCACTAGGCATCTGCCCTCCACTTACGCGTGTGTAAAATGTGGTGTTACAGCAATGTTGTGCAATACACTATACTTGCCAATAATTATTTCCCAAACTTCTTCTTTAGTTCACTGGGCTTCAACAACAGTGAATAATAGTATTAACGTGCTCGATGGCACCTTATAATCACTTTTAACGCTCAACAGCGGATATTCTTCTACGTCTCGTAGGACAAATGTAATTCCACGCCTACACAAGGCGGATTCTCAAGACGCAGTGCCAGGTACTGGGTGTCTCTAGAAAGTAGGTCGTCAAAACGAAATCGTTGAGCGACTACCTACGTTCCTTTTTGCGTTTCTGCGAGGGTATTACCTTACCTAAAGTAAAAATAAACATTCTCCAAAATGTTTTAATAATGCAGCATGACGAAATGGAATATTCTGAGTCGTGTGGAAAGATAAAATTAATTAATAATACCTCAGATAAATAATTAGCAGTTTACACCAAAGTCAAAAGTGCGATTCACCGCTACTTCAAAAAGTATCGCGTGATCTCTCAGCTTCACGTGGCTTCCTGGGTGTGTTCAAAAGTACAACATCCCATCATAAATGCTCTGTCATAAAAAAATATCACATGATCCATAGCACAGCGGGTTCACTACGTCAGATTGCATTGAAATATACTCACGTGGCTTTAATATTAATGTTGTTGTAGAGTTTGTTCATTTGGTTGGTTCGGAGAAGCAACACACCAATATGTTCTGAGAGAGGGTGTTCCACGTGAATGGTTACATTAGAACCTCCATGCCACGTCCACGATGCTTGAGGGAGCCATTGCAATCCTCATGTGCACTGGTAATTGAATCATATGCTACCAGAGGGCAGATAAGCATACGCTCGTTTTATAAAGATACTCGTGTCTTAATTATAGCCATTATAGGCTCGTTGCATAATGTACTATTACGGAATAGAACATGTCCTATTTAATGGAAAGTTTTATCAAAGGTTTTATAAAACTTAAATTTGACCGTGAACAACAGAAATTTTATAAAATTAAATTATTGTACAATAAATTTGAAGGAAATAATAACGCAGAATATAGGATACGACCAAATATAGAGTTATATTTGAAATGTGGAAAGTTAACTGATCTATTGAGAATGAGAAGATTACAGTTTTTTGGGGCACATTTATAGAATGGAAAATTGTAGACTAACTAAACAGATCTTCAACTCACTGACTAGTTACAAATCCAAACCCACATGGTTCATTGAAATTGACAAAGATATGACAAACGTCAGAATTCAGACAGACACAATAGCAAACAGATTACTCTTCAGAGAAGCTATTCAAATGGCAGAATTACAAGAAAGGAAGAAACAAATAACTCGCAGAAAGTGGACTCAAGCGGAGAAAGATCGACACTGTAGAAGGATGAAGGGAATTAGGAAACAAAGGAAGTCGAATACAATGGACAATAGCCAACGTTGGTTCATCGAACCCTCCAAATGGGTTATTCGGAAGCAGAAGAAGAGGAATAATTATTTATGTATTTAACGTATGGCTTTTAGTGCCGAGAGTGTCCGAGGACATGTTCAGATCGCCAGAGGTTGTAGCTGCTTCAAGCGGACACCCATGGGGTGACCTACAAGTTCCATTCAATTTCAAGAAGTTCGAAATTTCGCTAACAGATGTCTCTGACACCTAGTGATGAACGTTGGAACTTTGATAGAGCGTTTCAACGAAATTTAACCTAGACATTTAGTTTCACACAAGTCTAATTAGTGGAAGGGTCTTCTATATGCCATTAATCTATGACATGGGACCGCCGTCTTTACTACCCCTCCGAAGGAAGGCATGCTGAAGGATTTGAACGCTCTAAAAAAATCCGACGACTTCGGCCGGGTTTGAACCCTCGATCTTGGGCACAGCAGTTCAGCATGCTACCAACTACGCCACCGAAGCCGCTAATAATAATAATAATAATAATAATAAAAGACAAAGGGGGCCTGGTTCTGTGAAGTAGAGAAAGATCTGTTGGAGATTGGGACCTAACGTGTGAAGATATCCAGGAGCGTGGCCCACTTCAAGAACATCGGAGTTTTCAACTTAAGCCGAAAATAACAAGAAGTTCCGTGACGAACTAAAGAGCCTACTTTTGTTAAAATTTAAGATTCATGCCAATGATTAATCTATATGGATCTATCTAGAATAATTACGAAATTAAGTTGGTAATATGGATATTTCTAATTAGTTCGAAATACTGTATATCTGGCATAATGTAGCCTAATATAGAACTACAGTTGGCAGCCCTGAGAACTGAATATAATCTTAGTTCTATCTCTTAAGGAACAGAATACATGGTTGAAATCCAATGGATAGCACGGACGTTACATACAGTTGAACATTGGATCTAACAGCGCGCGTAAAATCATGTTGGCAACAATGACATACATGTATTGGTCAGAAATAATCATAAATAATATGATCTATTGTTGTGTCAATTTTGAATGAAATCCGTTAGTGTAGAAGTTACATGCATTTTAAAATTGGACCTATCAGCAGGCTTAGAATCATGTTGGCAGCACTGGCGTAGGTTTATATTAGTTACTCCACATTAATCTAGAATGCCAGGTACTATACGTGTGCAAAGTTTAGAGCTATTGGCTTGCATACTTTCTGATATATTGATATTAGGATAACAAAAATAAACACAGTATATATTAACAGATGGCAGCCCTGGTTACTCTTAGAAATCGGCATAGTCAAATCTGTTATGGTACACATAGCACACACGAAATTTGGTTGAAATCCAAATGATAGTATAGAAGTTACATGTATTTAAAGTTGGACTTCTCAGTAGGCTTAGAATCATGTTGGTAGCATTGACGTATATAAGTTACTCTAAATTAATACAGAATGTCAGGTACTATACGTGTGCATAGTTTAAAGCTGTCGGCTTGCATACTTTCTGATATATGGGTATTTGGATTTTTTAAAATGAGAGCATTTATTAACAGTTGGCAGCCCTGGTGGCTCTTAAGAATACGCTCAGTCATATCTGTTTACGTACACATAGCACATACGAAATTTGGTTGAAATCTAATTGATAGTGTAGAAGTTGTATGCATTTAAAATTTGGACCTATCAGTAGGCTTATAATCATTTTGGCAACATTGCCATGTATGGCCTCCTGGACATTAAACTGCAATATTATTATGTACACGTGTGCCAATTTTGAAATAGCTCCCACGCATACCTTCCATGATATCCAACATGGAGCTCAAATGTCAATTGCGTGCGATTTTTCAGCAGTTGGTAGCACTGACATCATTTTCAAATATGGCCGTGAGATATTCAGGTATAGATCTTTACTCCTACCAAATTTTGTTTCGATTGCCGCAGCCGTTTAGGAGTTGATAGGGGGGGGACCCACACACACAGCCAGACAGACAGACAGACAGAAGGACAGACATACAGAAGGACAGACAGACAGACACACATTTGCCCGATCTCATAAGTCTACTTTTTCCTCATTTTTGCAAAATGTGAAAAGTAGGCTAAAAACCGGGAAGGCGTGGACGACGGGGAGAAGGTGCAACAAAGATTGCGAATGAAAGGGTACCGGGCCAACATTAAAATGCAGAAGAAACAGTTGACATGACGTTGTCTTTAGTTTGCCGTAACGAAGCAAGCATAATAATAACTAGCCTAGTTGATACCAGTCAAAGCATTGGCAGTCGTTGGGTAAATATTTAGTGAAAGATTCTCTTATACAGTAGACTATGCATTTTTTGAACGATTACTTTTTGACACTGTTGCAACTTTAAGGGCGTCGAAAGATCGACTTTGCAACATATAACTTACCATCACTGAAACCTGGATGAGGCAAGTAGAGACATACACGTTCCAGAGTTTCCCCTTGAACTTTAATGATTGTGATTAAGTACGCCAAGCGAATTGGAAATTGGAAAATTGAAGTGTTTTATCGGAAGATGTTAAAACTAGTCGAAGGTTTATAGCTCTCTGCCCATTAAGTGATTTTCCTCCACATATGGTCTACTTATCCTTTTTAATTGTCATAAACAAAGATCTCAGTGGGATGCTGTGGGATGCTCCATTTCTCTGGTGGAATAGAACCATTGTGCGCAAGCGCAGGAGCGTCAAATATTACATTTTTCTTTAATATTTTAAAAACAAGATGTTCAGTAAAGAACATATAGCCTACTTTCTCCTAAATGCATGGGTATAGTAATAACTCTTTGTTCTTCTCAAGGAGTATAATTGAATGTTGGTTGTAATAGCATGTTGAAATACAACGTGCTATACCGATATTAAACGTTGATTGATTAAATCCTCATCTGAATTATATATACACACACTAATACAGCCATCACAGTAACACTGGTTATATGACAAAATTCAACACTCACCCATGTACACGGGGCTAAATGACCATGATGTCCAAGCATCTCATATGAAACAACAACAGCTTCCTACCCAAATCCTTCCTCGTATAAGAGTACACACACTAGTAAACCTACAGACATCACAGTGATACAGCTTATCAGACAACTTCTATACACACCCAAGTGAACGGGGCTACAAGACCATGATGACGCAATACCCCTAAACAATCAACAACAAAAACAACAACAATACTCTCTACCGCGGATCAAGTTCAACGAATATTAATCGCGGTATTCGAGTGTTGAAATATGTGGTGTTACAAGTATATATACTGTATATTGAACCCTTAATAAGCTACGCATATTAATGATTCTAATTATTCATTTCATTATATTCTGATTTTTACTGCCAGAATCATACAGGAAGGCCAGACTGGATTGCGAAATGTCAAGCTTATATGGAGATATTACTTTTGAACGTGCCCAGTCCTGAAACAAAGAAGTGACGAGATCGGAATGTTTGACAGATGCAGTATCAGACAAAGGTGTGTTGGGGTCCTGACTCATTTCAGACCGTAATTTCTTTGTCACCCTAGCGTTGTGAGTAAGATAGTTGCTGTGTGAGAGAGACGGGAGGAACTTTCAACCAATCATAGGACAGAGGCTTCTGTTCAAAACTGCGATATTGACGTCATGAACCACCAATCAGAGAAAGTCACCATTTATAGCGCCAAGAGAGCGTCTGACGCCGGCCTGATGATGAAAGCGGGAAAGATTGGATTAAAGAAATCTATGATCGATTCCAGAGCACGATAGCCCCATTGTGACCTGTATAATATTTCAAACTGTTTGATACCTGTTGCATGCCAATAGTCGCATTATTATAGAAGTTAGTGATAGATTTCCCTCTCCCTCCGTCCTTTTGCTAAATTCACATAAATACTGTCGTCTGAGTGACGACGAGGTTGATTCTTGGTGACACCGTGAGGTGATCACTTATTCTTTTCGATACCGTGAAGGTACACTGTGTTAAATTTATCAGAGATAGAGTCATTATTGAAAACATTATAATGAAGTTGTGTGCGCACAGCTTAGTGTGAACTTTGTGTATCTATAAAATTTTAGTAGTCTCCCACGACTACAACTATTAGGGAAAGTCTACGATTAATTTTGCACTATACAAATGGTGAAAGAAGTAGCTATTGGCAAAATTTAGATAGAGAATTACATGTGACTATAACTAACAATTTTTATATTTTTATTCAACGTCAAGATGGAACTCCAGACCCAGAGAAATACATCGAACCAACGTTTCTTCGGCTCCATGTGGTCTGAGATGAGGTAAACACTTTGGAGAGAGAATGTATGGCGATGTTCGATGAGACGACGCAGAAAGAGGAATGAGCACTGAAATAATTTATTTATTTGACAAACTGGTAACTGTTTTGTGGGAACATATTATTTTGTGTAAATATGATTTTCAATTTTTGTCTTCGTGTTTTATTGTAGATGCTTTGTGGTACTGACACACATTAGTTTAGTGCATGAGCAACTTTGCATGTTGTATTTTATTTGTGTGAAGATATTTATTTTTTGTTGATGTCAAGTATACGGGGCAAGCGTACTCGAGTGCGTGTCGCTACCGTAAAATGCGCGGCTAAGCGACGCAAATTGGGAACCGATATTAAAACAGAAGCGAAACTGAATTAACTAGAGTAGATAATAGAATTGGTAGGAAATCTTTGTATTGTATAGATTTTTATTGTTACACAGGCTTGTGTGTTAATAGCCGTTTGTTGCATTTTTGTTAAGTGAGGGGTCATCAGCCGAATTAATTTATTTGTTTGTGAAGTTATTCTTTTAGTGTCTTGGGACACAAAATCTAGGGAGTTTCGGCCCGTGGTAGATATGTGTTGTGTTCAGCCCAAAAGCTTTGTTGAGTCTGCAAACATGTGTTTTATGGGATAGCAGTTTTCGGGAACTCTGGTTCTGTCTGAAGCTTTGTTCAGGATCAGCATTTAATCCTTGCGAGGAAAATGTTGGAATCCCCTTCTACGATGTTCTTGCAATTCATTTGAATTGGCAAGAAGTGTGTGAATTTATGTGTCGCGATTAACTGGTAGCTTAACGGGACTGTCTAGTCTCTTGTTATAAATAGCATGACTCAAAGCTTCGACAAGGAAGGCTGGTTTGAACACAGATGTTAATGAGTGGTAAGGGAGGCATTTCTACCGGGAGGACTCCAATCAGATAAGGAGCAAGCTGTGCTCATTAGTATTCACGGACCAGGTCTCCGTCCTTCGTAAATGTTTATCTTATATATTAAAATAAAGCCTGTATAATGATAAAAGAATTGTAATCGGTAAATGGGTGCTGTTCGCGTTTTGATCGATCGATTTCCAGCGTGTTAGCTTATCCATGCTTTTATTTCATATAAATATCAGCCGGTTTTAGGCACCTTATTTCTTGTTTGCTTTTTTTTTGCCATGTTCATTGACCTCGGATGGACCCGATGTTCGGTCACGTTGTTGTCATGTTTATGTTGAGCAATTTGAGCCCTTGAGCAAGCTTCTGTTTTGCTGGGAGTTTCCTGACTCACTGCGATCTCCTTGGAGATCAATTAGTTCATAAATTTTAAATGGTTGCGTGTGTCAGTAAAATTATAATTTTTGGTATGTTATTCTACGAGTGTGTCCCATAAAGCCAGTATGGGGGTTTGCAAGCAAATCTCCATCAAAAGTACTTATTTCCTTTCTAGCGTAGTTATACGTGTGCATACATATTAACCAGACAAGTGGAATTTGATCCACAATTTTATTTCTTTGGAGTGGACCTTCCTGTGTAAAGTTCAGGGTGGACTTTGTTGTATTTGTTATGTTTTGTTGTTTATATTCAGTTATTAAATGGTGGTAATTTTATTTGTTTTTCACTCATTTCTTAGTTTGTAGTTTTGCATATGGTCCTTGTATTTGTAAAGCAGCCGTCTGGTATTTGAGCTCTAGTGAAAGCATACCCGGACTGAACGCGCCTCGAAGACTGATTCTCGTATAATGACGCTGTTATACACAAGGGCACAATATATAATATTTTCGATTGCAAATACACACTACAGTATATATGCTTAACATTATAACGTGTGAATTGTTATAAATCAATACATACTAAAAAGAACGAAGTAAAGAAATTTGAACCTGCAGTGATTTGATCCATGAACCCCCAGACTAGAGGCCCAAGTCGCTACAATTACGCCACGGTTGCCCTACGATAATACGTGATAAACGACTGGTTTAATATTGGTGTATTCTTTGAATACACGGTACCTGAGATATAATTTTTATTGCTCCTTGCATGTTCATTTCTTCCTTTCTCTTTGTCAAACACCAACAGTGATCTTTTGTTTTCTCCTTGATAGGCAAATCTCTTATGTCTTCATAAGTCTGTTCTAGATATATAACTTCTGTGACCCACCTAGCGTCATCTCGCAGCGAATCTCTGAAGCTCCTCGATTCTTCCTGGTGCTAGAGGACTTACTTATCCATTTGGCCACCAGATCCTGTTACCATCGCCAGCTATTTTCTCCTTGAGCAAGAGGACTACGTCTACTTCTTTACTCACCATGCTGCGCTAGTATCATCTGTTGTCAACTCTTTGAAGACCAGCTCACCAAGAGAAGATCATTTTTTGTTGTAACATTGGCAATGTTTATATGTTCTCCTTTTGTTTCCTACCCCCCACTCTTTTTCCCTTCCTTGGACCCTCCGTGCTCCGTTGAGCAGGTCTCACTTCTCAGTCGGCAGTTGACTCGATCAGTTGAAGCTCCTCTCGAGCTAGCCTCCTCAAACCAAGAGGCACAAACTCTTCTACGCCATGTTGGCAAGGTAGTTGTCATCCAGGGAAACTTCGCCTTCAACGTGAAATCAAGATAAGTACCATTTTAAAAGTTTTAACCTCATCTTCATGGTTTTAACTTCCACGTGCTTTTAATGATACTTTTATAGACAGTGTGAAATTATTTACTTTGGGGCAAAAAATCATTCTTCGTGGGATTTGCCATGTTGAGCTTTTGCTTGTATAAGCCAACTTTACTAAAAAAGAGCTTTCTTAAGCTATTCAAATGAGAAATCCTCTCACTACGTGGGATATTACCTAATACCCGCTGTCTATAATTCATTAAGCTAGTTCCTCCGTTGGATTTTCTCAACCCCATTTTTCCACTAAGGTCGTTCTGGAACCTTCGAGATCTTGTACTCTATCTGCGAGTCTTGCCGTCAGGTATTTTTCACTCACTTGTGACAATAATATTTAAAATGAGGAATCTTCCTTACAAATTGTTGCAATAGCTAACTTTCTTCCACCGCTGGAACCACTGAATGTTTTATGGTACATTTAATTGTAAATCACAACTTTTTCAAGAAATAGACTCTCACCTATATAGTGCAATCAGTTATTTCCATACTTGCAATAACTTTCTTTCTCATAAACTTTAGTGTTTCTATAGTGAACTTTGCATCCATCTTTATAGACTACAGTGATAACCAGTGCTTGCTCCACGTTTCTACCGCGTCGCGCTCGTCCGTTTACATTAAATACGGCCATGAACATTGATCCTATATCCCAATGATCTTTCCTCAACCTTCTACTAACCACCATTATTAATAAAATTGTAACTTTCCTATAAGGTGTCACTCTCGAAGTGCCCTTACAACTTTGCTAGTTTAACATTAATTAAATTCTGCATAATTGCTTGTGTGATACAAGTTTCAAATTCACATTGTTCCTTTCCTATAATCAAGGAAAACAATTCCTTAAACTCTTTAGCGAGTCATGTTCAGGTTTCACGAAATGGAAACTGTCCCATTTGGCTAGTGATTTCTGCTCAAACTTGGGAAGTCTAGAACCTTCCTTTTAACTTTCTTCAGGTTTCACAGTAAGTGACCTGCCCTCTTTTGTATAATTCTCATATAGTAATTCTGTATAAATATAAGAAGTTGTAGGAACTTCTATCTTATTTTTCATGTTTTTATTATTGTTATTTTCTTAGTTGTCACTTTCTCTAAAACATTCTCCCAAGAATTTCTTAAGGTGCACTCTTTGTACTCCAATTCACGTTCAAACTTTAATTACTTCATTGTTTATTTGTTTAAATCTTATAAAGATTTTAGAAACATGTAAGGTTTGAAACCTTGTAAATTGTCAATTGCCTGGAGCAAACGTTTAATGTTGAGAGGTCTGCGACCCCATTTGTTAAAAAGTTCAAATGAACTATGTTTGTCAAAATTATAATACATAATTGTTAATTTCCTCGAACTTCTTTGAATTGTTAAATAAATGAAGCGTTTCCTTTCGCTTTTTTCATTTACGAATACAAAGTTTAGGCAAAATCCTGTCTTCCTTGACTCTCCTCACTCAATGACATTAAAATCATCAATTGGTCTTTCACCATTTGTTGCATTTGAGCAAGAACTCTTAATTTTCACCTCACTAAAGTTCTTTTTAGCTTTAATAGCTAATTCTAATTGGCCAGTAAGGCAAGTAAAGCTCGCTAAGCCAGCTACCTGCTTGTGGAGACCCTCTCCGAAAACTTATGGTCAGTTTTCTAAAAGATAAGTGTTTCTTTTTGTCTAAACTTTTAGCCGGCTCCTCGCTGAGTAAAAGCTTAGCCATTTTCCAATGCAACCATTGGTCCATTTACCAAGATTACTCCATAAGGCATAATCTTTTATCATTTTCCTTCTTAGAGACACTGGGTCGCCCTTACAGGAACTCCATAATTTTGGAAATTGTAAATACCAAACCTGAGTTAAATCATTGGCATTCTTTGAATTATTTTGTAAAACCGAATTTCTTTGAGAAGACATACGGTAAATTTGTTACTATCAGTCTTGCCAGACCATCACCCTTCCCTATAGTAGTTTCATACATGCTTGGGAGGAAATACACTAAAGCCTCTCTCTTGCAAATCGCCCAAGTCCCGGCTGCGGTTCCCGTTAGCTTCGACCAAGTTCGTACCTACTTTAGGTATCAAAGAGTTAATTTTCAGTGGCAACTGCCTCTAAAGGTATTTAAAGTTAAACTTATTAATTTTGTGGGACTCTCCTCCTATTTTTCTATCCTTTTTTTCCAATTCAAAACCTACTTCCTTTTTTTTTTATCATCTTCCCTTGGTGGGTGGGTTATTCCTCAGCTAATAAACTACCCAAAATTTGGTCCCAGAAACCCGGGAGAGTCCATTTGCTATGTCCATTGTTTGTCAAGTGTCATTTGACAATACTTTGCATATTACTAATATCTGTGTTGAATTTTTCAACTATAATTACATCATGCAAAGCCTGTGAACGGGAAAGAGGCCGCTCCTGTCTCCTTTGGTGTGTCCCGTTCTTTCTACTCATTCGCTGCTGCCAGCTTGACAGCATTTCTAAGGTTCCACAGTTTCGTGAGTTACATTTTCATCTACCTTCTTTAATATGGCTCCCACTGATAAGGATGAGGATGAAAAACTTACTTCTAAACGACCATCCTATAAAGGGCAATTTACCCGATTCAGAAGGTACATAAAAGAATTAGATCCCTCAGACGCGCAATTAGACTTGTTGAAACATCGTGTAAAGGATTTTGAACGTTCATATGAAAACTACTGTAACATTCAAACTGAAATAGAAACTTGCATGCTCAATCAAACAGAAGATCGTGTCGAAGTAGAAAACCTATATTACGAAGGCATAGGTTCTGCTTTCAAAATAATACGCCAACTCGAAGAGGAGCAGAAAAAGGACGCTTCTGTTCTTGGTTCCCTTCACGAACCACAAACTTCCTTCCGTGAGGGCACTCACAAGCCCAAACCAACTTTACCTAAAATTGATTTACCCCATTTCTCTGGAGATGAATCCACTTGGGATTCTTTCTATGAATTATTTTGCTCCCTTGTTCATGACAATGAAGACATTCAAGTCATTTACAAGTTTCATTACTTGAGATCTATCCTCCGAGGTCAAGCTTTGCAGTTGGTCGAAGCACTTCCTCTGCGTGCCGAAAATTACCCCATTGCCTTTAACTTATTAAAGGAAAGATATGGAAATTTACGTTTACGTATTCAACGCCATATGAAGGCTCTATTTAACCTACCTGCGTCACAGCACAATGACGTCAATAGTTTGCGTACTTTAGTTGACACTACCCAACTCCACGTTAAAGCTTTGTCCCAATTAGATCAACCTACTGAACATTGGGATACTTTCCTAATACATTTAGTAGTCTCTAAAGTTGATGCTGCTACCCTCAAAGCTTGGGAAATTGAACTTTCTAAAGAAGACGACTACTCTTACGAGCATTTAGTCACTTTCATAAACGCTAGATACCAACTTTTAACCGCTCTAGCTAATCAAAGTGAACCTTCATCTCCTAGTTCCAAATTCGAATTAATGTCCATCAAATCCAAAAGTGAACGCTCAGCGTCCAATACCCAAAAACCCGGGTCCAGCTCATCCAAATTTAAATCAAACACTACTGGTTACCCAACTAGGTCTAGTGAACGTCGTGTTGCTAGCTCTATTGTTTTAAACACGCAAAGCGAACCTCGCAAAAGTTTAAACGAACCTGTAAAGTGCATACTTTGTAAAGATCCCCATGCCCTATACCTCTGCAAATCTTTTAAAGAAATGTTAGTCGACGACAGACGAAAATTAGTCGCTCAAAACAAACATTGTTTCAACTGCCTAGCGCCCACGCATTCTGCTTCTAACTGTAAGTCCACAAGACTTTGCTACCATTGTGAAAAGGCTCATCATACTTTGCTACATCGTCATGATCAGGCAAGGTCATCGACAGCATCTACTTCTCCGAAAAATGATAGTACTAACAGTTCTAATGCTTCATCGTATATTCAAAATGCCAAGTCCATTCGCAGTGCTCAAGTATTGTTGTCTACTGTCCAAATCGAAGTTCAGGATAACTTTGGCAACTGGGTCCGTGCACGCGGTCTTCTAGACTCAGCGGCAACTCATGATTTTGTGTCTAATTCCTTGATTAGAAAACTAGGTCTACCTGTAAACCCCACTTCTATCAACGTGTCGGGCATCAACAGCTCAAAATCGCAAGCTTTACAATTCTCAAAGCTAACTATAAGAGATACTTGTCATAGAAACAACTTTCTTAAACTTAATTGTCTAATTCTTAATAGCATTGGAGAAGACACTCCAAGTCACTCTGTGGATATTTCAGGGTTAAACATTCCCTTGCATTTAAGGCTAGCCGATCCTTTTTTCAATATGCAAAACCCTATTGACATACTCTTTAGTGCCAATGTTTTCTGGAATTGCCTACGTAAACAGGTTCGTAAGTTATCCTCAAACGTGGTCGCCAGAGACACTAATTTTGGATGGATCGTCACCGGTCAACTTCCCCATTATTCTCCTCAACCCGCATCGCAATGTTACTTCTCCAATACTGACCTAGAACAGTTCTGGAGGCTTGAAAATATTGATTCTCCTAATGTAACCTCTTCAGAAAATGAATTCTGTGAGCAACTTTTTTTTAAACACCACCACTCGTTCTTCTGATGGCCGGTTCGTCGTTCAAATGCCAAGATTAAATAATCCTCCTAAACTTATCAACTCTCAGCCTAAAGCTCGAAAAGCTCTCTTCGCTATCGAGAGCAAATTCAAGAAGGAACCTCTTGTTAAACAACAGTACACTGATTTCATGGATGAGTATGAAAGCTTAGATCATATGGAAGTTGTTAACAAATCTGATGATGAATTGCACCCCCCAATTGAAACGGTTTATTTAAATCATCATCCCGTGTGGAAAAACCCTCTTGTAAAAGATAAAATTCGAGTTGTTTTCATTGGTTCATCACCCGACGTTAATGGCAACAGCCTTAACGACACTCTTTATTCTGGTCCTGCTATTCAATCAGATTTATCTGCTATACTCTTAAACTTTCGATTATTTCCCATAGCTGTCATAGCCGACATAAAACAGATGTACCGTCAAGTGTTAATTCAATCTGAACAACGAGATCTTCAAAGAATCTTGTGGAGTGATGAAATCAGTAAGCCCATTAAGGTATTTCGCTTGAAAACGGTTACTTATGGCTTAAAACCCTCTGCTTTCCTTGCTATCCGATCCCTACACTTGCTAGCCTCTCAAGATGGTCATTTATTTAACCCCAAAGCCTCTGAAGCACTAACTACGTCATTCTATGTTGACGATTATTTGCAATCCTTCCCCTCTTTGGAGGAAGCTTCTTTTGTATCTTTAGAACTTCAGGCATTACTAAGGAATGGAGGTTTCCCACTCCATAAGTGGAACTCCAACTCCCCTGAGTTTCTCGCTCAGTTTCCCATCGAAGACGTAGATCCTTCTTCTGTCGAAATTTGTGGAAACTCCGAATCTATAAAAACTCTAGGAGTTCACTGGTGCACTAGCACTGACACTCTTATCTATAAAGTTTCGCTCGCAGAAGAGCTTCCTAATACAAAAAGACAAATTCTCTCTGAAATTGCAAAAATTTTTGATCCACTTCAATTCCTTGCCCCAGTTATCGTTATAGCCAAACTCTTCATGCAAGAGCTGTGGTCGCTTAAATGTGAATGGGATGACACTGTCCCTCTTTCTTTTCTTAATCGTTGGCTCTCGTTTCGCAGCAATTTGCTGGATCTTTCCCTTATTGGAATTCCCAGGAATTTAATCAGCTCTCATTCTAATGCATCTTTTTCCCTTCATGTGTTCGCGGACAGTTCTGAAAAAGCTTATGGTTGCTGTGCATATTTAGTTCATCACGATTCACTCTATGGATCTCCAGTTTCCAACCTTGTTTGTGCCAAATCGAAGGTCGCTCCTCTTAAAACTATCACTTTGCCTAGGCTCGAACTGTGCGCTGCACTCATGGCTGCAGAACTTGTCAAGAAATTACGGGAAGTATTAAAAGTCGAATTCTCGCAAATCTATCTCTGGAGCGATTCCATGATCGCCCTTTCTTGGATCGCCAAGAACCCCTCTCACTGGCAAACTTTCGTTGCAAACAGGGTTTCCAAAATTCAAACTCTTTCTTCTGGATGTCAATGGAGGCATGTTCCCAGTGCGGATAATCCAGCCGATATTATCTCTCGTGGTTGTTTACCCTCTCAATTGGCAGCTTCCCAATTGTACTGGCATGGGCCCTCGTGGCTAATCGAAGAATCTTCTTCATGGCCTTCTAAACCCCCAGCTACAAACTCCAACTTGCCTGACGCTAAAGTACCTCTATCCATTGCTTCGTGTCTTGTTTCCAACGCTTCTCATCCTTTGTTGTCCCGCTATTCTTCTTTTCATAAATTACTACGAATTGTCGCCTATCTCCTTAGATGGAAATATCTTGTGGTTGACCAACCTCTTCTCCCTAAACCACACCTTACCAATCATGAATTGAATCTCGCTACCGTTAAGGTTTTACAACTGACACAGCAAGAAGCCTTTTCTTCTGAATTGTCATTGCTTTCTTCTAAAAGAGATCTTCCCAAATCCAGCCGTCTCCGTGCTTTAGCCCCGTTTCTTGATGACCATGGGTTACTCAGGGTAGGTGGAAGGCTCTCGCAATCTTTACTCTCTGAGGACAAAAAGCATCCCGTTATTTTGCCTTCCAAACATCACGTAACTTCCTTAATTATACGTGACTTTCATTACCGTAATCTTCATGTTGGTACACGTACTCAGCTTTGCCTCTTAAGGGAAAAGTACTGGATTATAAATGGAATTCATGAAGTTTCTTCTGTAATTCACAAGTGCATTCCTTGTTTCAAAGCGAAACCTAAAATCAATACTCAATTAATGAGCGATCTGCCCTCTTTTCGCTCTTCTCCTATACGCCCATTTGCTTTAACTGGCGTGGACTATATGGGTCCGTTCCAATATCAACGAAACTCTCCTGAAGCTAAACGCAAATTGTTTGGTAAGCTTTATGTTTCTCTCTTTGTTTGCATGGTTACCGGCGCAATCCACTTGGAACTAGTAACGAATGCTTCTACTTCTTATTTTTTATCAGCTGTCTCTCGTTTCACTGCTAGGCGTGGTGTTCCTTCTGAGATGTTCTCTGATAACGCTTCCACCTTTCAGGGCGCAGCTTCCCTGTGGAAGAAAGCTCTCACTTCCTCTCCTGCCATGGAACAAATTTCTAATTTTTCTTATTCAAAAGGTTTCAAATGGCGCTTTATACCTCCTTACGCTCCGCATCATGGTGGTAGGTGGGAATCTTGCGTAAAGCTCACTAAACGTCATTTAAGAAAGGTCTTAGGTAATCGAATTCTGACTTACGAAGAATTCAATTCACTGTCTGTTCTGATTGAAGGTGTTGTTAACTCTCGCCCTTTAACTCCGCTTTCCAATGAAACTGATGACCTACTTCCACTCACCCCTGGTCACTTCCTTATCGGCACTTCTCTTTCTGCCCCTCCTCCTCTTCCCAATTTTTACAGGGATTTTAATCTACCTATTGTTTGGCGCAAACTTGAAGCCCTCCGTAATTCTTTTTGGAAGAGATGGAACTTGGAATATTTAACTTCCTTGCAACGGAGGCAGAAGTGGTTTCTTTCCCGTCCCGACATCAAAGTGGGGGACTTGGTCTTGGTTAGGGATGTTTCTCCCCCTCTAGTCTGGACTTCCGGTAGTGTGACCAAGTGTTATCCTGGAAGAGATGGGAGAGTCAGGGTGGTCAGAGTGTTGACCATTAACGGTTCGATTACAAGACCCCTGTCTTTGATCGCTCCTCTTCCATTAAATGTGTAACTGCTTATTTGCTCTCTGTTGGTGTTTTTTTCCCCCCAGTATGGTGTATTCTTTGAATACACGGTACTTGAGATATAATTTTTATTGCTCCTTGCATGTTCATTTCTTCCTTTCTCTTTGTCAAACACCAACAGTGATCTTTTGTTTTCTCCTTGATAGGCAAATCTCTTATGTCTTCATAAGTCTGTTCTAGATATATAACTTCTGTGACCCACCTAGCGTCATCTCGCAGCGAATCTCTGAAGCTCCTCAATTCTTCCTGGTGCTAGAGGACTTACTTATCCATTTGGCCACCAGATCCTGTTACCATCGCCAGCTATTTTCTCCTTGAGCAAGAGGACTACGTCTACTTCTTTACTCACCATGCTGCGCTAGTATCATCTGTTGTCAACTCTTTGAAGACCAGCTCACCAAGAGAAGATCATTTTTTGTTGTAACATTGGCAATGTTTATATGTTCTCCTTTTGTTTCCTACCCCCCACTCTTTTTCCCTTCCTTGGACCCTCCGTGCTCCGTTGAGCAGGTCTCACTTCTCAGTCGGCAGTTGACTCGATCAGTTGAAGCTCCTCTCGAGCTAGCCTCCTCAAACCAAGAGGCACAAACTCTTCTACGCCATGTTGGCAAGGTAGTTGTCATCCAGGGAAACTTCACCTTCAACGTGAAATCAAGATAAGTACAATTTTAAAAGTTTTAATCTCATCTTCATGGTTTTAACTTCCACGTGCTTTTAATGATACTTTTATAGACAGTGTGAAATTATTTACTTTGGGGCAAAAAATCATTCTTCGTGGGATTTGCCATGTTGAGCTTTTGCTTGTATAAGCCAACTTTACTAAAAAAGAGCTTTCTTAAGCTATTCAAATGAGAAATCCTCTCACTACGTGGGATATTACCTAATACCCGCTGTCTATAATTCATTAAGCTAGTTCCTCCGTTGGATTTTCTCAACCCCATTTTTCCACTAAGGTCGTTCTGGAACCTTCGAGATCTTGTACTCTATCTGCGAGTCTTGCCGTCAGGTATTTTTCACTCACTTGTGACAATAATATTTAAAATGAGGAATCTTCCTTACAAATTGTTGCAATAGCTAACTTTCTTCCACCGCTGGAACCACTGAATGTTTTATGGTACATTTAATTGTAAATCACAACTTTTTCAAGAAATAGACTCTCACCTATATAGTGCAATCAGTTATTTCCATAATTGCAATAACTTTCTTTCTCATAAACTTTAGTGTTTCTATAGTGAACTTTGCATCCATCTTTATAGACTACAGTGATAACCAGTGCTTGCTCCACGTTTCTACCGCGTCGCGCTCGTCCGTTTACATTAAATACGGCCATGAACATTGATCCTATATCCCAATGATCTTTCCTCAACCTTCTACTAACCACCATTATTAATAAAATTGTAACTTTCCTATAAGGTGTCACTCTCGAAGTGCCCTTACAACTTTGCTAGTTTAACATTAATTAAATTCTGCATAATTGCTTGTGTGATACAAGTTTCAAATTCACATTGTTCCTTTCCTATAATCAGGGAAAACAATTCTTTAAACTCTTTAGCGAGTCATGTTCAGGTTTCACGAAATGGAAACTGTCCCATTTGGCTAGTGATTCCTGCTCAAACTTGGGAAGTCTAGAACCTTCCTTTTAACTTTCTTCAGGTTTCACAGTAAGTGACCTGCCCGCTTTTGTATAATTCTCATATAGTAATTCTGTATAAATATAAGAAGTTGTAGGAACTTCTATCTTATTTTTCATGTTTTTATTATTGTTATTTTCGAAGTTGTCACTTTCTCTAGAACATTCTCTCAAGAATTTCTTAAGGTGCACTCTTTGTACTCCAATTCACGTTCAAACTTTAATTACTTCATTGTTTATTTGTTTAAATCTTATAAAGATTTTAGAAACATGTAAGGTTTGAAACCTTGTAAATTGTCAATTGCCTGGAGCAAACGTTTAATGTTGAGAGGTCTGCGACCCCATTTGTTAAAAAGTTCAAATGAACTATGTTTGTCAAAATTATATTACATAATTGTTAATTTCCTCAAACTTCTTTGAATTGTTAAATAAATGAAGCGTTTCCTTTCGCTTTTTCATTTACGAATACAAAGTTTAGGCAAAATCCTGTCTTCCTTGACTCTCCTCACTCAATGACATTAAAATCATCAATAGGGCTTTCACCATTTGTTGCATTTGAGCAAGAACTCTTAATTTTCACCTCACTAAAGTTCTTTTTAGCTTTAATAGCTAATTCTAATTGGCCAGTAAGGCAAGTAAAGCTCGCTAAGCCAGCTACCTGCTTGTGGAGACCCTCTCCGAAAACTTATGGTCAGTTTTCTAAAAGATAAGTGTTTCTTTTTGTCTAAACTTTTAGCCGGCTCCTCGCTGAGTAAAAGCTTAGCCAATTTCCAATGCAACCATTGGTCCATTTACCAAGATTACTCCATAAGGCATAATCTTTTATCATTTTCCTTCTTAGAGACACTGGGTCGCCCTTACAGGAACTCCATAATTTTGGAAATTGTAAATACCAAACCTGAGTTAAATCATTGGCATTCTTTGAATTATTTTGTAAAACCAAATTTCTTTGAGAAGACATACGGCAAATTTGTTACTATCAGTCTTGCCAGACCATCACCCTTCCCTATAGTAGTTTCATACATGCTTGGGAGGAAATACACTAAAGCCTCTCTCTTGCAAATCGCCCAAGTCCCGGCTGCGGTTCCCGTTAGCTTCGACCAAGTTCGTACCTACTTTAGGTATCAAAGAGTTAATTTTCAGTGGCAACTGCCTCTAAAGGTATTTAAAGTTAAACTTATTAATTTTGTGGGACCCTCCTCCTATTTTTCTATCCTTTTTTTCCAATTCAAAACCTACTTCCTTTTTTTTTATCATCTTCCCTTGGTGGGTGGGTTATTCCTCAGCTAATAAACTACCCAAATATAACTGTAGGCTACCATATTTTGTGTAGAAATCAACGATTTCATTAGCGTTTTCTGGCGTTTCTATAAATCATTTGATACTAAATATGTATTATTTTGTTTAGTACATTCCTAAAAGGCTATACACTTAGGAAGTTACGTAAATATATGTATTTACGAGCAAAAATAGCGGCCATGTTGAAAACGGGACGGCACGCGCCCACAACGATATGGCACGGTAAGCCTGGCCTGTTAGTCACTTCTACGGTTTCATATTCTATCATTAGATCGTTGAGGACAGATTAAACCTCCCTATGTACGATAACTGAATTGTTGAGGCAGGCCTTGTTTAATCATAAGTTACGGTTAGGCTATAATACTTGCATGATTCATACATCCACCACCTTGAAACTATTTGTCTCATGACCTTGTAGTTTGGTCTAAATGTGCTTCCCACAAAAGATATGCCGTTGCAAAATTTAGTAGAGATCAGATGATTAGATTGGTCATAATTTGCTTTAAGCCTTTAACATTTGGGTCGACGCCATCACGTTTCAGTCAAGATGGCGGCGATATAAACATGACACTGAGGTGCCCTTTGCTAGTGCTACCTATGTACCAAATTTCGTTCAATTCTGTTTCACCCTGTTTGAATTGATATGGGGAATCGATTTGCAACACATACCTGGCCGCTATCTGCTAACTATTGGGTCGATGACCTTGTAGTTTGGTTAAAATATGCTTTCCACGTAGAGGTATGTCGTTGCAAAATTTGGTAGAGGTCAGATGATTAGTTTGGTCGTAATTTGCTCTAAGCTTTTAACATTTGGGTGGCCGCCATTACGTGTCCGTCAAGATGGCGGCGATATAAAATATGGCACTGAGGTGCCCTTTGCTAGTGCTACCTCTGTACCAAATTGCGTTCAATTCGGTTTCGCCGTGTTTGAATTGATTGGGGAAATCGATTTGCACACATAAATGGCCGCCATCAGCAAATTATTGGACTGATGACCTTGCAGCTTAGTCAAAGGCTGCTTCTCACATTAAGGTATGTTGTTGAAAAATTTGGTAGAGATCTGATGATTAGGTTGATCATAATTTGATTTAAGCTTTTAACATTTGGGTGGCCACCATTGCGTTTCCGTCAAGATGGCGACGATATAAAACATGACACTGAGGTGTCCTTTGCCAGTGCTATATATGTACCAAATTTCGTTCAATTCGGTTTCACCGTGTTCGAATTGCTAGGGGGCGGGGGACAGGCATGCAGAGTACACACACACATACACACACACACAGACACACAATTTTTGGCCCTGTATTGATCTCATAAGTCTACTTTCATTTTTTGCAAAAATCGAAAGTAGGCTGAACATGTTATTGTAATGCCAGTAATGAGGATGCAGATAACAATCGTGCGGATGCGGCGTGGATGGGGATAACGTTTTGTTTCTTCACACAGGGCACCTATGTGCACTTGATTCACACGAACGAGATTTCTGTTTTAAATACTCTAACGTTTATCTACCCAAATCATTGTCCAATGGTTAGCAGTTCTGAGGAACTTTGAACCTCCTCACATCAGACGGAAGAGATCCCTCGCTAGATTATCATCGATGATTCTGATTCTTCCCATCCATCAGGACAAAGACGAAAATGCTGTAACGAGACTGAAGTCCTGGTAACCTATTTGGAGGACAGCCAAGAAATTAGCTGCCATGCCTTTCAGACCTGGACCAAACTTAACAGCATACGTTGTGGTGTTGGAAGAAGTGCTTCTGTTCTCACCAGTGGGGATGGCTGAAGTCTCCTGCTTGTGACTGTGGTTCTGAAGTGCAAACCATCATGCACATTGTGAAGGACTGCCCTTTGCAAGCATTCTCTGGATCAATCGAAGATCTCCATCGTTTAACCCCTGAAGCACTCACAAGGTTCGAGAGACTGGACATACGTCTGTGAGAGGCTACCACATTTACGAAGTCTTTTTCACATTTTTTGTTTTTCTTATATATATTTATATATTTCGGGACCCGATTGTCAATTGTAACATCATACGCTAATAATACAGTGAGCTCCTCTCATGACTCGTCCGGCCAGCGCACCGAGCTTATCTCCCGCTGACTCAGCACTCCCCGCTCGGCATGCATAGCAATAAGAACAGAACAGCACTTGGCTCACTTTATCCGTGCATGACATGTGATAACAATTAAATGAAGAAAGGAAGAATTAATAAACTAAGGTCGTACCTTATGGCAGGAGATGTTGGAAATATTCTCCTCCTACATCCACACATTTTCGGCACACTCCGATTCACACGCATAAGTCCGTCTTCATGAACGTTTCGTAACATCCAATTACAAAATCGTACCCGCTTATCATGATCACGTGGATGCAATTCGTGTACTACAGTAATCTCGTATGGCTTCAGTTTCAACATTTTCGTAGCCCGCCATGCTGAGGTCTTCGAAACCCCGGCTTCTTGTCCAAGTCGTCTTAGGGATTTTGTAGGCGATGTTCTAATCTTTCTGAGATTTCAGTTACTTTTTCCTCATTAAGTACACTTGTTTAACACTTCGATTCTTATCGAGTAAAGAACCAGTTCCTCTCAACTTGTTTACGAGATTCCGCACGGTCTCTCTATGTGGAGAGTGTACACCTGGAAAATGTGTCATGAAACGTCTAAAGACTTCCCTGCAAGACTCAGTTTTCACATAATTATCGTACATAAATACCCTTTCCTCTACGGTGTACACACGTGAAGGCATTATGAGAATTATACCCCAAGTAACACTTCACAACTCGAGAACAGTTGGAGCGACAGATCAACACTAACTTAATACACGTTATAAGCACGGACCAGAACTGGGAAGTGCGCGCTGTGTAACAGGAAGTGATCAGTCAACGCGAGGCAGATAAGCTCGATGCGCTGGCCGGACGAGTTATGAGAGGAACTCACTGTATTAATAATTGTTTCAATTGAAAAATCTACAGTAGTGTTACTTTATGGAACACCCATTTCTTTACGACGTCATGGCCAACCAAGGAGCTCGGTTGAACATTTTTCACAGATGAATTTGAATTAGCTTTCTTCTCTTCCCAAAATCTCTTCATTCTCTCACTGTGTGCTGTCCAAGCACTGGTGGCTCTCATTCAGGATTTATCAGCAAAATTATGTTTGTTCACCAACGAACTGAATCTAGGCCTATCCCATAAAATCTACCTTAATTTCATGAAGGCCATTTTCAATTTCATCTAGACTGGCTGCGTGGCTCAGCGATAACGTTCTCGCCTGCTGTGGCCAAGATTGCAGGATCGAATCTTGGCGCAGCTATTTGGCATTTGAGGGTGCGCAGACCTACGTGAATCCATGGTTCAAACTGAGCGCTAATGGCTACGATCTAGCACCAGAAATAATCAGGTATGCACTGATGAAAAAATGCATTAACACCCTCGAGCGATAAAATGTTTAACTCCCCTATCTTCGTCACATTGCACTTTACTAAAGTAATTTTCCAGATTTCTATGGCGGTTTCTTATAGCAGCCGAGTTCCAATTGATCTATACGAATCATTCATTTATGGAGGTCATTCATTAGAAAAATCTATGGTTATTTTATGGAACACCGATTATGATACTGTATATTTCGTGCTAAACGTATAATCAGTGTTTTCAGATTTCTTTTCTGAAATATTGTGAAACAAAGTTCAACTACTTGATACCAGCGTAAATTGTGAACTTCAGCAAAGAAGGTAGATTCGAAACAATGCAAATTAATGGATATGGACTTTCCAATATTATCTTTCCTCATCAGTAATAACACAAGCCTCCTCGATATCTGCCACCACCATTTCTGTTTACATCGAGCGCGATCTTGGTGCGATACGTACTTCTTTTCTAGGAGCAAATCTTTTTATATAACAAGAAGTTGCGTGACGAACTAGAGAGCCTACTTTTCTTGAAATTTAAGATTCTTGCCAATCTATCTAGAATAATGAAGAAATTAAGTTGGTAATATCGAAATTTCTAATTAGTTCGTAATATACCTGGTATAATGTAACCTAATAGAGCAGCACAGTTGGCAGCCCTGGTGACTGAATATAGGCTATTGTTAGTTGCATCTCTTAAGGTACAGAATACAAAATTTGGTTGAAGTCCAATGGATAGCATGCACGTTACATGCAGTTAGACCTTGGATTTATCAGCGCCCGTAAAATCACGTTGGCAACAATATCATGCATGTGTTGGTCAGATATAATATGAAATATTATGACCTCGAGTTGTGCCCATTTCGGATGAAATACATTTGTTAGTATAGAAGTAACATGTATTTTAAAATTGGACATATCAGCAGGCTTAGAATCATGTTGGCAGCACAGACGTAGGCCTATATTAGTAACACCAAATTAATCTAGAATGCCAGGTAATATACGTGTGAAAAGGTTAGAGCTATTGGCTTGCATACTTTCTGATATATTGGTATTAGGGTAACAAAAATAGATACACTATTTATTAACAGTTGGCAGCCATGGTTACTCTTAAGAATCGGCATAGCCATAGCTGTTTTGGTACACATAGCACACACGAAATTTGGTTGAAATCCAAATGATAGTATAGAAGTTACATGTATTTAAAGTTGGACCTCTCAGCAGGCTTAGAATCATGTTGGTAGCACTGACGTATATAAGATACTCCAAATTGATATAGAATGTCAGGTACTATACGTGTGCATAGTTTAACGCTGTCGGCTTGCATACTTTCTGATATATTGTTGTTTTTTTTGTATGGCTTTTAGTGCCGGGAGTGTCCGAGGACATGTTCGGCTCGCCAGTTTAGTAGCTGCTTCGAGACGGACACCCAATTGGGTGAGCTACAAGTACCGTTGGGGAGGAATGTTGGATGGGAGGGTCGAGGAGTTGGAAGGTAGCGGCTGTGGCCTATAGTTAGGGACCAACCCCGGCATTTGCCTGGAAGGAAGATGGGAAACCACAGAAGACCATCTTCAAGGTTGCCGGCGGGGGGATTCGAACCTCCTCACCTCCCGGATGTGAGCGACTGCCTACAGTCATGCCGCAACGACCTCGGCTAACTCACCCGGTGATATATTGGTATTTGGATAAAATAAATTGAGAGCATTTATTAACAGTTGGCAGCCCTGGTGGCTCTTAAGAATGCACTCAGTCATATCTGTTTATGTACACACAGCACTCACGAAATTTGGTTGAAATCCTATTGATGGTGTAGAAGTTATATGCATTTAAAATTTGGACCTATCAGCAGGCTTATAATCATTTTGGCAACACTGCCATGTATGGCCTCCTGGAAATTAAACTGCAATATTATTATCTATATGTGTGCCAATTTTGAAATAGGTCCCATTCATACCTTCCCGGATATCCAACATGGAGCCCAAATTTCAATTGCGATTTTTCAGCAGTTGGTAGCACTGACATCATTTTCAAATATGGCCGTGAGATATTCAGGTATAGATCTTTACTACTACCAAATATTGTTTCTATTGCTGCAGCCGTTAAGGAGTTGATAGGGGGGACACACACACACACACACACAGCCAGACAGACAGAAGGACAGACAGACAGACACACATTTGCCCGATCTCATAAGTCTACGTTTTCCAATTTTTTTTGCAAAATGTGAAAAGTAGTCTAAAAATCAATTGCCGTGCGTTAGTTTTGCAAAAACTCGAAAACTACTGCTCTGATTTCGCTGAAAATTTTACAATTTGTTCTCATTCTGGCGGACAGTGTTAAGAAAGTTGTTTGAATGAACTCGAATAGGTAGTTATTTATTAATTTAAATTACAAAGTCACATAAATATTGAATCTATTAACAGATGGCGACATAGTGCATCGACTTCAAAATCTTCTATGAGGAAAGGAAACATCCCATACTATAGTCATCACGCCAGCAGATGGCAGTTTAACACGCTGCGACGGGGTAAGGGGGGGGGCTTGCAGTACGCATGCGTGGCCCGCCTATTCCATACCTAAATATATCGGCTGGCAGTCAGTTGCTGCTACTTCCTGCTTGTTATCGGGCTTCACGTGCGTGTGTATTGTTACCTACCTTCCTACTGTCGATATTCATACAAGCCTTTGTGTTTACTTCTAACAGTGTGGCAGTATCAGGTACAGAAATAGAAACGGTGACCAACTGTGCGATACGCAGTGAGCGGGAAGACAACTGCAGTTCAAACCTGACTGCCATCTCCCGGCGAGATATACAGTAAGTATAATCCCTTTGGCCAATACGTGCAATAAAATAATACTTAATTAACGTAAGTCAAATTACAGCGTATTAAGGTGTGTTATAATTAAGGCTAGGATTTTTAGGTGCTAAAAATCGGGAAATTATTTATTTTTTATGTATTAAAAATACCTGAAATATGTGACAAAAAAGTAAAAATATGTAATTATAATTCAGTTTATTAATGTGAATATAAACAATATGCAGTACTCACGAATGCTATGTCTCACCGACTGCTGAAGCATTACAATCCACAACGAGAATCATCTTCAGGTTGTCCATCACAAATGACCGACGATTATCGCTTACTCTGATGCACGAAACTGCGGCAATATGTTTCTTACCCTTTGGTGTTGTGTAACTTGAGATCGCAGTTCAGCCTTGATTGCTTTCCCACATGGTTGGCAGAACAGAACGCCCCCATCAGAAGTAAATTATCTTTAAATTCTGCAACAGACGATAACTAGTAGTTGTTTTTACTTATGACATCGTGGAACTGCCTTACACTTCACAGTGCTAGAAACGAACTGCATGCGAGTGACACTGGTTCCAGGTATCTAGGGGAGGGGGAAGTCTAGCACGTGGTGCAATATGGCTATGGGCAAGTAAATCCCCAGCTTCCACAGTGAGTGGCACGGGGCGACAAGTTAAGAATAACACAGTTTCAAGCTGACATACGCTCTGCATGAATATACGAGAGTTATAAGGTTCTTCCCCGTTGAAGTAACACAGAAAAAGGAGAAGTTCCGTGACGAACTAAAGAGCCTACTTTTCATGCCAATGATTATTCTACAGTATATGAACTTATTTAGATTAATTACGAAATTAAGTTGGTAATATCGAAATGTCTAATTAGTTCGAAATATTCCTGGTATAATGTAGCCTAATAGAGCGTTACAGTTGGCAGCCCTGGTGACTGAATATATTCTTAGTTCCATCTCTTAAGGTACAGAATACAAAATTTGGTTGAAGTCCAATGGACGTTTCATGCAGTTTGACGCGTAAAAGCATTTTGGCAACAATGCGTGTGCTGGTTAGATATAATCGGAAATATTATATCTTGTTGTGCCAATTTTGGATGAAATCCATTTGATAGTACAGAAGTTACATATATTTTAAAACGGGACCTATTGGCAAGCATAGAATCCATGTTGGCAGCACTGACTTTCCCAGCAGGCTCAGAATCATGTTGGTAGAACTGAAGTATATAAATTACTCCAAATTAATCTAAAATGCCAGGTACTATACGTGTGCAAAGTTTAAAGCTGTCGGCTTGCATACTTTCTGATATATTGGTATTTGGATTTAAAAAATGAGAGAGCAATTATTAACAGTTGGCAGCCCTGGTGGCTATTAAGAATAAGCTCACTCATATCTGTTTATGTGCACATATTACATACAAAATTTGGTTGAAATCCGATTGATAGTGTAGACGTTATGTGCTTTTAAAAATTGGACCTATCAGAAGGCTTAACATTATTTTGGCAACACTCTCATGTTTGGCCTCCTGGAAATTAAACTGAAATAGTATTATCTACATGTGTGCTAATTTTGGAAGAGCTCCCATGCATACCTTCCAAGATATCCAACATGCAGCTCAAATTTCTAGTGCGTTTTTTCAGCAGTTGGTAGCACTGACATCATTTTAAAATATGGACGTGAGATATTCCGGTATACATCTTTACTCATACTAAATTTGGTTTCGATTGCTGCAGCCGTTTAGGAGTTGATAGGGGGGACACACACACAGACAGACAGACAGACAGACAGACAGATGGACAGACAGACAGACACACACACATTTTCCCGGATCGATGTCAAAAGTCTACTTTTTCCTCATTTTTGCAAAATGTGAAAAGTAGGCTAACAATAAACTGAAAGAACTAGCTAGCATACTGATTTTAAAATGTAAATATTATGTCTTTTTATGTGCTAATAAGTGAAAAGCAGGAATTTATGTATTTACAGTATAGACAAAATGCTTAAAATATTTAATTAAATAAAAAAATATGTATTTACCTAAAAATCCGAGTCCAAGTTATAATAATATTACATTTCACGTTAATGTGTTTAGACCAACATCTCTAATGCGAGAACGTACAACTAATGGAAAGGATGTCAATATTGTAAAGTTTTCAAGGAAAGTTCGATAGATTTCAGTTAGTATGAAATCAATTCCATGTCGTTTTACAATGTTCACTACATTACCAAATTTCCGTGTCGTTTTACAGTGTTCATTACAGTGCCAAGTAGAGGACGAGTTGACAGGTTGTCGAATTCAGTGAAATGCGCGGCGACCTACTGCACGTGCAAACCGCACAGATGACCAGTGAGCGACGGATAATGAAAATAGTCTTATTGGCATGTCTGATTTACGTTCGAGTGTGACTGAAAATGAACGACATGACAGAATGCAATTTTTAGTCTACTTTTCTCCTTTTCCTAAAATGAGGAAAATGTGTACTTAAGAAATCTATCCGGGAAAATATCTGTCTATCTGTCCTTCTGTCTGTCTGTCTGTCTGTCCGTCAGCCCCCTGTCAACTCCTGAATGGCTGCAGCTATCGAAACCAAATTTGGTAAGAGTAATGATCTATACCTGAATAGCTCAAGGCCATATTTGAAATTGACATCATTGCTACCAACTGCTGAAGAATCGCAATTGTAATTTGAGCTCTTTGTTGGATATCTCAGAAGTTATGCATGCGAACTATTCAAATATTGACACACATATAGATAATAACACTCCAGATTAATTTTCAGAAGTTCATACATGCCAGTGTTGCCAACGTGATTCAAATCCTGCCTATTGGTCCAATTTCTAAATGCATGTAACTTATATACTATCGATTTGATTTCAACCAAATTTCGTATGTACTATGTGTATTGCAACAGATATGACTGTGCGTATTCTAAAGAGCCACCAGGGCTTCCAACTGTTAATAAATGCTCTCTCTATGTTTAAGCCGTAATATCAATATATCAGAAAGTATGCAAGCCAAAAGCTCTAAATTTTGCACACGTATAGTACCTGACATTCTACCTTAGTTTGGTGTAACTTATATACATCAGTGCTGCCAACACGATTCTAAGCCTGCTGATAGATCCAGTTTTTAAATGCATATAACTTCTCTACTAACAAATGGATTTCAAACAATTTTTTTATGTGAATTCTATACCTTAAGAGTTGGAACTAAGAATATATTCAGAGTCACCAGGGTTGCCAACTATGGTAAGTTACTCCATTAGGCTACATTATTTCAGGTGTATTTCTAATTGCAGTACTTAGAAATATTAGTATTACCAACTTGATTTCCTCATTATTCTAGATAGGTCTATATAGATTGGCATGAATCTTAAATTTTAAGAAAAGTAGGCTCTTTAGTTCGTCAAGGAACATCTTGTTTTAATACGACTTAGTACTCAACTGATATTGAGGAATTGAAACAGTACTCGAGAGCGAACAATCTGAAGATTACAGGTGTTCCTTTCACGCAAGATGAAAACCTTGTGAATATCATGATGAAGATAGGCAATATTCTGGATGTGCCTATTCAGGAACAGAACATTGACACCATTCATAGGGTGTCATCCTACAATAAAAACTCTCCAAAGCCCATCGTTGTCCGTTTTGTTCAGAGAACCAGGAAGGATGCTCTTCTAGTAGCTGCTAGACGCCTCAAGAAATTGAGCACTTGTCTGCTAGGATTTCGTGGCCCTCAGGTTAATATCTACCTGAATGAACATTTGACCCCGTACAACGAGTCCCTGTTTAAGAAAGCTCGCGAAGCAAGAAATATGGGACTAGAAAGGGTATTTGTCCGGCAAGGAAGAATTCTGGCAAAAATTTCAGCCAATTCCTCAGAGGTGTTTACTATTAAGACGGAGCAGGACATTGGCAAACTACTTGCGATCGTTGGATCACGATCATAGAATGATAATGTACAATCCATATAGCAGACTTATCAGTAAATTATGAGTGAACTACAATGGAGATCATATTTCGAGTGTGGTAAATTCATTTCCTCACTAAGTTCTATCCCATCTTTGAGGATAATGTACCTTAATGCTAGAAGCTTACGAAATGGGAAATTAGAGATGATTGCTGATGGGATGGATGCTATTCAGAATGTAGATTTTGTTGTCATTTCTGAGACGTGGTTGTCTGCAGACAATGGTGAATGTATCTTCTATAATATTTCAGGTTATGAGGCTTTTCATTCATTTAGAAATTCTACCTCAAAAGATGGAGGTGGTGGAATTGCCATCTATGCAAAAAGTAACTGTTGGCAATGCAAACTGTTATATATAATATACAGAAAGATCATAATATCCTAGCATTAGAGATTTCTAGGTCAGGGCTGAGCTACATCATTGTGGCTGTTTATAATCCTCTTGTGTCTAACTGGTATCATACAAGTGCAGACTTAGAAATGATTCTTGATAACATAAAACACAGGAATGTAATTGTTGCTGGTGATTTTAATATAAATACTCTCCGTCATGATGACTTGACAAATAATTATAAATGTTTCATGCATAGCTATGGTCTTATCCCCTGCAACACTGTATATCCCACCAGAATAAGTCATAATAGCTCACTGATTGATCATTTCCATTGCTGCATAAAAATAAGTAATTGGAGAGTAGATAATATTATTGATGATATCAGTGATCATAATACATTGATTTTCTCTTTAGACTCCTCAAAAACAGCAACCAATAATCCAAATGTACCAAAAACTTACAAATACTCACATATTGATTATACACTTGCCCTAAACTATTATGAAAGCCATACTTTTGATTTAGTAGAGGATGATGTTAATGCATCATACACAGCCTTAACTACATGTATCCAAGATGGTCTAGTCTATGCAAGTACAGTTAGAACTGCTCAGCGTAGGGATATTAACTACCCCTGAATCCCTGGTGCACACCAGAACTTGTTGCATTGTGTAAGCAAAAATCACATAGTTACAACAAATTAAAAAAGTTCCCCCATAATACAATAATAAAAGAAGAGTACAGGGTTTACTGTAATAGAATAACAGCATTGAGAAGATCACTAAAAAAGACATATTATGATAATACATTTCAAAGTAACATACACAATTCAAAACGTACTTGGCAAATTATCAATGAAGTTTTAAATAAACCCTCAAATACAACATCTGATATTAAAAGTATAAATGTAAATAATAGGTGCATAGAAGACAAAATTGAGAACTGCAATGTTCTGAATGAATACTTTGTGTCAGTTCCTGCCACATTATCTTCTAACATTATTCCATTACCGGAGCGAACAGCAACCATCATTGAAGGTTCTTCATAGAACCTTGCTCCCCACAAGAAGTATCTGATATCATTAACAATCTTAAGATAACCAACACCTCCTATGATGGCATAACTAGTTAACTACTTAAGACTTGCAACCGTGCCCTCTCAGGACCCATCTCAAAATTTGTCAACTGCTCACTAGTCAATGGTATCGTCCCAGATCCCCTTAAAATTGCTCGTGTTGTACCCATATATAAACAGAATGACAGGTCAGATCCTGGTAATTATAGGCCCATTTCAGTACCATCTGAATTATCAAAAATCTTAGAAATAATTATGAAAACAAGGCTTTTGAGGTATCTAGAGAAATGCCATTATTTTTCTGAATTTCAGTATGGATTTCGCGAGAAGGCTGGGGTTAATTCTGCTATTGTTGATATCATAATCGAATTACAAAACAATATAGATAAAGGGAATAAATCTGCTGGATTCTTTATTGATTTAAAAAAGGCCTTTGATACTGTGAGTCATGCACTGCTTGTATATAAACTGGAGAAGGCGGGTGTGAGAGGTGTGGCATTGTTGTGGTTTAAACATTACTTGGCAAACAGGCAACAATTTGTAAAAATAGGAACTAATAGAAGTAACTTACAAAGGGTATCGTATGGTGTGCCCCAGGGATCTATTCTAGGGCCGATTCTATTCCTCATATACATAAATGACATAACCTTATGCCCTTTTAAGGGTAGATTATCTCTCTTAGCTGACGATACTTCGTTGTTTTACTTCTCTAAATCTGACAAGGAGATTATATCTGATATCCAGCATGACTGTTATGTCTTGGAGGAATGGCTAAGAATGAATCTGTTAACACCTAATTACTCAAAAACTGTCTGCATGATGTTCCATAAATGTGAATATGATTTAAATGCAACAACAAATATCTCTTTTGGTACTACCAGACTTAAGTGGGTGAAGGAGGTTAAATGCCTTGGCTTGACAATAGACAATACTCTTTCTTGGGCATCACATGTAACGAATCTAAAAAATAAAATCTCAGCTTTAGTTGGAATCTTTGCTAAAATCAAATTTTATGTAACAACACAGACACTACGTGTAATATACTTCGCAATGATTCAGTCCAAATTTTATGTAACAACACAGACACTACGTGTAATATACTTCGCAATGATTCAGTCTCGGCTCTCATACCTATGTTTCATCTGGGGAAGAGCCTCACAAACTAATTTGAATAAACTGGAGGTTCTACAAAACAGGGCTCTAAGATCAATGTATGGATTCCATCGTTTATACCCTCGCTGTAGAATGTACACTGAAACTAATATATTGCCGTTGAAACTGCTTGTATCTTTCAACTCTACTTTAATTATTTATAAAATATTGCATAGTATCATGACCACAAACACTACATTCTCTTTCGTTAATGAAATTCACATGCACTGCACAAGACAAAAAAATAAGTTACATGTAGTCAGCAATAGAACGACTAAATTTGGAGTCAATGCACTGCAGCACTCGCTCATCTCTGTGTATAACCTGGTACCACTTGATCTAGCAAGAATCACTCAAATTGGGCCATTTCGTGTAAAGTTGAAAAAGTACTATTTGCTGACTCTGAATGTATAATAATGTATGTATAATAATTTACTCTAAATGTATAATAATGTATGTATAATAATTTACTCTAAATGTATAATAACTTACTCTTGTGATACCACATTCTTCCAAATAATCATTATCTTATATGTTTATCAACACTAATTGACTCATAACTTCAAAGCATGCTCATTAGCTTATAGTCTCATATCTCCAATTATATTATACCGCTTTTTCCTTGGGTCATGTATTGTGTCAAAAGCGTCGCTTTGAATACACTTCAATTGCTTATTTGTATACTGTACTCTAAATGTATTATAATTTAGCATATGTATAGTTAGTCCGTCATCTATGTAATGAACTATGTACTGTTCCCCACGACAGAGCTCTGCTCTCGGGAATCTTTTTCTAGGCAAATAAATAAATAAATAAATAAATAAATAAATTGGAATGAGGGTTAAAGCATAGGTGTAACAAGAAGGTGCGCCCTCCACCGGAACAAAGAGAAAGGAAACACAAGTCGTGTGAGAATTGTCTCAAGCTACCTTGCATATGTCCCCCGCTTGCTGTGGGACTTCGTCTTCCAGTCACACATATACTAATGATTTTTCACGACCGTATTCAAGGTAAGAAACGACGTACATGACTTTGTTTTGTTTCTCGCATCCTGTGAGGATGTATGCGTGAATATAAGAATGTTTTTCATCTCTTATGTGGTAATATTTATGTGAGGCACGCCTCAAGCCTGTAAATATCTCGGAACTGACATTTCGCGCGTCTTGCATGGGGGGAAGTTGGACATTAATAACGGCGAGGGATCAGGTGCACACTGGAACAGAAATGCCAGGTACTAGGCTAGAATTTAGAAAAGCCCCCTTATAAATTATTTAAACTTAACTGTCATCTACTCTCGACATCAGAAACTCTCAAAATTTCCCGAGAGTAACGTCCTTCTTTTTCTAGTGTGTTTATTATTATATAGCTTCTGTGGAAGGTGTTTCTGATTGTTGGAGCTTTAACCTTTTAAAGGCCAATTTTTATTTTTATTAAATGTGTTTTTACATTTTAATTCATTATAATTATTAATAATGTTATTTCTGTTTCTCTAAATTTAATGTTTATATATTTATTTCTGATTTTCAATTTATGTTCTTATAGATCAATTTTGATATTTTTATTGAATTAATTAACTAATTTCGAATTGATTTTATCAATTATTTTCATCATTCTTTTATAGTTTGGCTATGTTTATTATTTTAATTTGATAACAGGTTGCTTAAAACCTACGCCAACAGATAAGCTCTACTACCTGTCTGTGTGTACGCAGAGAGGTGGCTGCCAACAGGGAGAAGATGAGAACAGCGTCCACCCACACTTCAGCAACGGCTGAGATACCGAGACAGCTTCCTGAGGACATCTGAGATGCTTACCGTCTCACCGGACAAGACAAGGATGGATTTATGGAAGAAGTCGACCCCTCACCCATGCGGTTGGATGCCTTTAGCTGAAGAACTACCACCCGGACACAACAAAAGCTGGTTGGTGAGGAAATCCCTAAACAGGTTACGATCAGGAGTTGGAAGATCCCAAGACAATCTGAGGAGACGGGGCCTCATTACAGGTGACACGTCTTGCGAATGTTGACAAGAACAAACCACAAGACACAGGCTTCATTGCCCTCCGTGCCCTTCATCTTGTGCAGAGGAAGATCTCCTGTTTGCCACTCCAAGCGCCTTCAATGTTGCTCAGTATTGGGCACGTGTTATATATAAATTAATCAGTTTTACCCTCATATGTATAGCAATTGCACATTTGTATGTTTCCGACACGAGAAATAAAAATTAATTTAATTTTTATATTTCTTTTATAATTGTAATTTTATTTTTATGTCTTTAGCCTACTTTTCACATTTTGCAAAAATGAGGAAAACGTAGTCTTATGAGATCGATCCGGGAAAATGTGTGTCTGTCTGTCTGTCCTTCTGTCTGTCTGGCTGTGTGTGAGTCAGCACCTAACAACTCCTAAATGGCTGCAGAAATCGAAACAAAATTTAGTAGGAGTAAAGATCTGTACCTGAATATCTCACGGCCATATTTGAAAATGATATCAGTGCTACCAACTACGGAAAAAACGCACTAGAAATTTGATCTCCATGTTGGATATCTTGGAAGGTATGCATGGGATCTTTTCCAAAATTGGAACACATGTAGATAATACTATTTCAGTTTAATTTCCAGGAGGCCATATATGACAGTGTTGTCAAAATAATGTTAAGCCTTCTAATAAGTCCAATTTTTAAATGAATTTAACTTCTACGCTATCAATTGGATTTCGAGCAAGTTTTGTAGGAAACAGATATGACAGAGCGTATTCCTAAAAGCCACCAGGGCTGCCAACTGTTAATAATTGCTCTCTCTATTTATTTATTTTATCCAAATACCAATATATCAGAAGGTATTCAAGCCGAAAGCTTTAAACTCTTCACACATATAGTACCTGACATTTTAGATTAATTTGGAGTAACTTATATACGTCATTTCTACCAACATGATTCTAAGCCTGCTGATAGGACCAATTTTTAAATACATGTAACTTCTATACTATCAGTTGGATTTCAACCAAATTTCGTATGTGCTATGTGTATCATAACAGATATGACTATAAGTATTCTTATGAGCAATCAGGGCTGTCAACTGTTAATAAATGCTGTCAATATTATTTAACCCTAATATCAATATATCAGAAAGTATGCAAGCCAACAGCACTATACTTTGAACACGTATAGCACCTGACATTCTAGATTAATTTGGAATAATTAACATAAGTCAGTGCTGCCAACATGATCCTATGCCTGCTGATAGGTCCAATTTTAAATACATATAACTTCTATACAAACTAATGGATTTCTTCCAAAATTGGCACAACAAGATATCATAATATTTCAGATTATTTCTGACCAGCACACGCATGACATTGTTGCCAAAATGCTTTTACGCCTGCTGATAGATCCAATGTCCAACAGCATGTAACGTCCATAGGACTTCAACCAAATTTTGTACTCTGTACCTTAAGAGATGGAACTAAGAATATATTCAGTCACCAGGGCTGCCAACTGTAGTGCTCTATTAGGATACATTATACCAGGTATATTTCGAACTAATTAGACGTTTCGATATTACCAACTTAATTTCGTCATTATTCTAGATAGGTTCATATACTGTAGAATAATCATTGGCATAAAAAGTAGCCTCTTTAGTTCGTCACGGAACTTCTTGTTTATATCTATATTTATATTTTATTTGTATTCTACAACTCTGAGGTGTTCTGCATTAGGTCTTCTCTTCTCCGCTGCTGAATACTGTGCTCCAGTTTGGCTGAACAGCCCCCATATAAAGATAATTGATACCCAACTCAATAACACCAATAACTGATCAGTGGCCTTATTAGATCTACGCCCACTTATTGGCTTCCTGTCCTCAGCAACATCACGCCTCTTGATTTACGCAGGAAAGCTGCCCTGATCCGAGAGTATAAGAAAATAATGAGTAATCCAGCTCTTCCTATTCACTGCGACATCCCTGATCTGAACAGAAACCGACTGAAATCTAGAGATTCATCCATCAAATATGCTAGGGATCTCACAGGCAACAATTTTAAGCCGAATATCCAATGGAGAAATGAATGAAGCACTAACATTGAAGCTTGGAGTGTGTTTTAATTGGAGATAGCGCTGCACCCGGTTTTGACCTGCCAAGAGGAACGTGGACTGCCCTCAATAGGATCCGGACTAACCACGGGGTCTGTGCTGAATCACTCTTCAAATGGGGTAAAATTCCTTTTCCCCAATGTGACTGCGGCGCTCCTTCACAGTCAGTTCACCACATTGTTCACGATTACCATAGAAGAGCATATCAGGGTACTCGGTCTGACTTCCTGTTGGCAAAACCTACAGCATTGCAATGGATACATAATTTAGATTTAAAGATATAAGCCTTGTCATGTGTCCCTGTAAATATGTATATATCAATGGTTATGTGTGTATACATTTATCTTGCATGCTTGTTGTCTGTATGTCATACTTTTATACTTCAATTGTTAGTGTTTTTAATTTTACCTTTTTTAAAATTTTATCCAACACATTACGTCGAGTAGATAGTCTACGTAGAAATACTTGCGCTTGAGCATGAGAATTCTCCAAAATTTGGCTGAAAGCTTCAACTATCAGCATCTTGGAAAGCATAAACTGTTAATACAGAAACAACTATCCCATAAAGGGATAATGGGCTAATGTGTAACGTATCGGAAAATTCAACTTGTCATTAGGATAGGGGGCGTGAAGCTGCTTGCCTCTCACTAAGATGGACCTAGTTCCATTCCTGGTTAATAAATGTGGGACTTTTGTATGAAAAATCACTTCCAGTGGTTCGTTTACGTTCCTTCGTTTGTTTGGGGTACTTTCTGTACATAAAAGTGTGTTATTTTGTAATAAATATCTTATTTCTTTCAGGTTGTTGTTGTTGTTGTTGTTTTGAGTCTTCAGTCTTTGACCGGTTTGATGCAGCACTCCATTCCTCCCTGTTCTGCGCTAATCGCCTCATCTCTACATAGCTACCACACCCTACTTCCGAGGCATACTGTTTAACATATTCTAACCTTGGTCCACCCCTACAGTTCTTGTCCTCAACCCTTCCTTCCATAACTAAGCTTGCTATTCCTGGGTGTCTTAGTATGTGTCCTACTAACCTATATCTTCTCTTCATTATCAGTCGCCAAAAACATATCTCCTCTCCCACTTGTCTTAATACCTCTTCGTTTGTAACCCTACTCGTGGTGTTGGGGTAGCGCGCCTGCCTCTCACCCGGAGGCCCCGGGTTCGATCCCCGGCTCCGTCAGGGATTTTAAAACTGACGTGAGGGTTGGAACGGGGTGCACTCAGCCTCGTGAGGACAATTGAGTAACTGTCTGACAGTGAGACAGCGCCCCGATCACGAAAACCAAGATTAACGGCCGAGGGGACCCGACGCGCTGATCACGCGTCACCCCAATATCTGCTGGCCGAATGGCTGGGCAGCGGTCGCTTGGTCGGCCTTAGCCCGTCATGGGCTGTATAGTGCCAGGGGTTGACTTTTGTTGTTGTTGTTTGTAACCCTATCTACCCATCTGATCTTCATCATTCTCCTGTAACACCACATTTCAAACTCTTCAATTCCCCTCTTTTCTGCTGCACCAATAGTCAAAGTTTCACTTACATATAGCGCCACGCTCCAGACAAAGGCTTTCAAAAATGACTTCCTAATATCTAAATCTATATTCGACGTGAACATATTCCTTTTTCTGTAGAAATGCTTTCCTTGCCTGAACCAACCTACTTTTTATATCCTCTTTGCTTCGTCCATCACTGGTTATTTTGCTTCTTAAGTAATAGAAGTCTCCTACTTCCTTTAGTTTTTCACCTGCCAATTTGATCTCCATAGAGGTTTCTGATTATTTTCGGCTGCATCTTTTCCAGGTTAGTTCATGTAAACGCTTGTTTTCCCGCCAAATGTAATTGGACACTATTTGTGTTGACCGACTGGAAAGCAATCTTTAATAGAACTAGGCAACACTGAAAAATGGCTCTATCACTTCAATAATTTTGGTCAGGGGCAGATGACCTCGTAGTTCCGCCCCTTAAAACAACAATAACCAACTAACTTAATTAATCCTTTTGGTCATCCCGTTCCATTTCATTCTAAGAATGACGATTGTTATTATTATTACTGCATGGCCTCGGACTTCGAAGTCATTAGCTCTATGTGCTCGGGATGATGATGATGATGATGATAATTGTTGCTTTAAGGGGCCTAACATCTAGGTTATCGGCCCCTAATGGTCTGGGTGATAGCGAAAATGATAATGAAATGTAAATCATAACGAATTTATTTATTTATCGTATGGCTTTTAGTGCTGGGAGTGTCCGAGAACATGTTCGGCTCGCTCGAGTCGGTAGCTGCTTCTCGCGGACATCCATAGGGTGAGCTATAAGTTGCGTTCAATTACAAGTAGTTCCAACTTTCGTTACCAGATGTCAATGATACCTAGTGGTTAACGTTGGGATTTTGATAGAACGTTCCAACGAAATCTAACTTAGAAATTTAGCTTCTCACAAGTTTAGTCAGTGGAAGTATCTTTTACATGCCATAAATCTATGACATGGGACCGCCGGCTGTACTTCCCCTCCGAAGGAAGGCATACTGAAGGATGTTAACGCTCTTAAAAATCCGACGACTTCGGCTGGATTTGAACCCGCTTTCTTGGGCACAGCAGTTCAGCATGCTACCAACTACGCCACCGAAGCCGCTTACCATTACGTAAATTAAGTGAGACTGAAAATACTTACAAAATGGAACTCGGATTGAAACTACCTAGAAAATGTAGGGTGCATTCACAAAATTCGCTTAAGGTAATCTCGATACTGTACACGGGGAGTCAATTTAAAAATAATAAAAAAAGCGGGAATCTTAATGAGAAAAGGGAATAGAGGGAAAGTAAAACAAGAGGTCTGACCCCTCGAAGAATTAGGGATCACGAAAGATGAGACAATGCCCAATTAAGGCGAGAAAGTGAAAGACTCCCTAGGCCTCGGATACCCTAATACCGTCGGGGTCGGAAAAGAACAAGAGGTGACCAAGGGAGGTCGACAGGAAAGAAGACGGGGAGGAACGGGGCACAAGTAAGTGGAAGCAATGCCGGACTCAGGTGGGTTCCCGTGGTCGCCAACCCACTAGATGTGAGCCCCTGGGGGGATACTCGGGATACTCTCCGATATTATCATGGCGTGGCCCCCTGTCCTCCATGATCTCTTCTCCTTCACGCATGCAGAGGCAGTATGGAGTGTGGTAACATTCAGAAAGCTTCTGAATTCTCATAAATGCCAATGACGTGTAATATCTTGTACCATAATTTACAGTTGAAGTGTTAATATAGTTGATACAGCGTGAGGTTTAGGGGATCATTACATTGAAATGGCTATTCTTTCATATTTGAATCAATAAGGACCTTTATGCAATGCAGTTAATCTTCTCGCGAACATTACTTCCAAATGGTCTCACTTGTGCAGCACACATTTACAGGTTAATGTTGACGCGCTATTTCGATTATGGCCAGGAACACATTCCTTCCCTCCACCCTCTTGTATAGCTGAATTGAAACCCTGAATAGAAAGTTCCCCATCTGCTACAAGATTGCACTCTCTTCGGTTTCAGTCCCCGTGCTAGTCATGATTGATGAGTATGGCTTCACTACGTACACAGCCAGGCCAACCCTCCGAGCAAGCTCACTTCATAACTATTATTTTCTCCAGTATAAATTTTATTTTATTGTTGAAGGCTACTCAAAAACATATACATATTGACTGGCTCTGATCGAACACAGGACCAGGTCACATTGTGCATCTGCCCGGGCGGCGAACCAAGGCTCGACCGCCTGGGTCGATGCGCGGCGTGCCAGGAATATACAAACACCTCCAGTCTGAACATAATTTACAATCTAAATTCAAATAATTACTCACTTCTACAAAAAACAGTCAATAAACAGCAAATTAATCAACTTCAAACATATTTACTCAGCTCCAAACCAACAGCCAATGACAGCACAGCTCTAACCAATCAGCGAACAGCTACACTACATTCAAACTACCACCCTGCACTTACATCTAAAATTATTCATTACATCTTCCACCTATACCCCACAACTGAGGCTATTATTATTATTATTATTATTATTATTATTATTATTATTGAAACACATTACCTACTAAAAAGCTATCATTCTTCCTCTACAAAACCATACCTAACTAGAGGTCTATCTCTTCCTTCAACAAATTTAACATCACCAAAAACTTAGCCATTTTATTAATACTATTAACTTACTGAAGCAACTGCTGATAGGCCATGACCGAGCGAACTACATAAACAACTAGTGCCGCTGCGAGTTGGACGGTTAATAGCCCTGTCGCTGACCCATGTTCGAACTCTAGCTCTTCAGGCATATGCTCTAGCTTTTACTCTCAAATATCCTACGAAAATAATCAAAGTAAAGTAAAATAAATCTACTCGACAGCAATTACCAAAGGACTAAATTCTCCCTCAAATGCATTATCTCGTAATGCATTGAGGGAGTCACTATTAAATCGCCATAACAATCATAATGATCTTAAACTAATTTATCGCCAATTAACAAAGGAGCCCATTAGGGCACCAGACTCCTATCACTTTCATATCACTTATGACCGAAAGAGAGTAAGTAGGGCTTTGCTTCCAACACCCCGGTTTCGTTTATAGTACAGTACTGTATTTATAGGAATATATAAATATAAAAAATAAAAATAATGTTTTATTATTGCATTATTGTATGGTAATTTTCTACTACTGGTTAATACAATAATGCAATAATAAAACATTATTTTTATTTATTTATTTATTTATTTTTATGCCCAAATGCATGACAACTCGAATATAAGACGAACGAGAGTTTTGAGTGACCTTTGGGGGGCTAAAATTCTTATAAAATGTCGTTTGTGAAGCTTTTAACAAATGTTTCAATATTTACTTGTTTTTATATCTACGCAGTTTACTTAGGCGAGTTCTACTCATCATCATCATTTTTCGTTTCCCAGCCTAAGCCGAGTCGGTGTAAATATGACACTCCTCCACTTAACTCTGTCTGTCCACCATCTTTCCTCAACCACTGAACTACACTCCAGGTTAAATTGGATAGGTTAAGAATGTAATCAACGCTCTTAGGTTTCTACGTTCGTTGCCAAGACCTGACTGCAGTGGCGTCTAGTAGCTAAGTTCTGAACTAGGCCAAGTAGTCGTTGACAGTGACGTTTGGCGGCAAAAGTAGGAACTATTTGAAAAATTATAAGTTGCAGTCTGTACTTAAAAATTAAAAAACCCATGCACACACTAATACAGCCATCACAAAGTACCCAAAGTACACGGGGCTATATGACCGTGTTGTCGCAGCTCCTAAACTGAGGAACCAACCAGCCAACACTCCAGGTTCCGATCTCTCACACTGTCTTTCACTAAGTCTATCCACCGTATTCTAGGTCTTTCTCGTCCCTCTTACCAGTCATCTGTCTCTCCAATCACTTGTTTCGGTATTATTTCATCATTCATCCTTTTCACATGTCCATACCATCTCAATCTGTTTTGTCCAACTTATCATTCAGCTTATGTACATTCACTTCTTTTGAATGTCTTCATTTCTCACTATATTGTTTTACTTTGGTAAAACAAGTAAAGAGGGTAGTGAAATGGGGGGGGGGTAATCTAACGAGGTTTAGGTGATTAGCGTGGACGTCTAGGGAGCAATTAATGTAAAGGGGGCGGGAGCTTTACGAAGAGTTGCGGGGGACATACTCACCAGACATACCTGGGGAGCCTTAGTAAGCGAAGCGCTTGCTAGTCGGCTTCACCGTACTGCTTGATAGCATGCAGCAGCGGGAAACACTGGATCTTAACCTAGCTACGGGGAAAGGGTCTATAACTAACTGAGATAAAAAAAAAGATAGATCCCTTGACTGTGAAAGAAGGGGTTTATTCGTACTAATGCTGGTTAGAGGGAGGGGGGGGCATAAAATAGGGGGATGAAAAGGAATTAGACCGACACACTCACCCTACCTCGTCCAGTTCTCCATGGGGTGGCGGCGTTGGGACCACGCTTAGGGCAGCGCCCAAAACGGCCCTTACGAAGCACTGATATTACATGAAGAAGCGTCCGTCTGCCAAAAGAGGAAAAGAGGCCGGGCGCGTGGAAGTATCCTGTATTTGTAGCTTCTCTAACCAGCACACTGGCCAGCGGTATTTGGTAGTGTGGCAGTGGGCTTGTATAACTATTGCCTCATACTGCTAGCTTGCGTTTACCGTACTTACGATGTTAGCTTGCTACATTCGTATGCCCATGTCCTGTAGTTACAACTTATACTGTTAATGTATTTAGGCATAGTTGTAGACACAACCCTTATGGAGGGTCGGGGATGCAACAATATTTATATTAGCTGTTAATTGAGCATATTTTCATGTATTTGAAGGGTTGTTCATTGAAGCGAAACAACCAAGTCATTGCCTCTCTGGCGGCTTCGGTGGCGTAGGTGGTAACATGCTGAGCCTCTATGCCCAAGGTTGCGGGTTCAAACCCGGCCGAAGTCGTCGGATTTTTAAGAGCGTTTTTATTTTGGAGTATGGCTTTTAGTGCCGGGAGTGTCCGAGGACATTTTCGGCTAGCCAGTTTCATAGCTGCTTCTACGCGGACACCCATGGGGTGAGCTACAAGTACCGTCGCGTGTGGAGTGTTGTCTGGGGTGGAAAGTTTGAATGTAAGGACGAGGAGTTGGAAGGTAGCGGCTGTGGCCTATAGTTAGGGACCAACCCCGGCATTTGCCTGGAAGGAAGATGGGAAACTACAGAATACCATCTTCAAGGTTGCCGGCGGGGGATTCGAACCTCCTCGCCTCCCGGATGTGAGCGACCGCCAGCATCCACGCCGTAACGACCACGGCTAACTCACCCGGTTTAAGAGCGTTAAAATCCCTCAGTATGCCTTCCTTCGGAGGGGAAGTAAAGTTGGCGGTCCCATGTCATAGATTTATGGCATGATAAAGAACCTGACACTAATTACACTCGTGGGAAGCTAAATTATAGGTTAGATTTGACTAACGCTCTTAGGTTCTAACGTAAGTCGCCAGGAGCCGACTGCGGTGGTATCTATTAACCAAGTTCAGAACTAGTTGGTGGTTGACGGTGGCGTTTGGTAGCGAAAGTAGGAACTACTTGAAAATTGAATGACTGCAGTCCTTACATGAATTAAAAAACAGATAACACACACTAATACAGCCATCACAATTAACACCGGTTATCAGACAGATTCTACACAAACCCAAAGTACACGGGGCTATATGACCGCGTTGTCACAGCCATCAAACTAAGGAACCAATCAACCATTGCCTCTCTTAGAGGTTTACAATCTCTTCTTTACGTATCCGTCTTAGGAGAATGAACTAAGAATGTGGTGCAGCAGATGGAGAACACGTTGTAATTACACTCTACAGTAGATCTTTCCGCTTAGGAACTAATATCCGATAGCATTTCCACTTAGAGCATTGGTTATCGCTATCTGGTAAGTGCAGAACTGTCCCCCACCTCTGAACTGTCAACAATGGGAACAGATTGCAGCTGTCGTGATGGTACGTATTGAATGACAAACCTCTGATACAGAACTAGAAGCGCGCACACACACACATGCCATATTATATCCACCCACGCAATAATTGTTTGTGGGAATTTTTATGACCTCATTTATACACAAGCAATTTTATTGGGCCCTGCCATTTGACGGCGCTGGCCAGGTATTTAGTTTGTAGAATGCAGTGTGGTTGAACTGACCACAACTGACTAAATACCATTGGGAGTTTATTTTCATTCTAAAAAGGCAATTTTCTATTCTGCATTGCCGAAAATTTTGTACTGTTAAAGTCGAGCAAATTGATCCTCTTGTTCTGAACCATTGCGTGCCTCTCAGACCTTTAATGGCGGTTATTAAGCTCACTTAATCTTGTAATTTATTGGCGGTTAGTTTGATTCCGAGTTAAACCCAGGTGGGGTTGATTACGTACTCAAACAGGAACTTATAATTGCCACGGTGGGTGAGTGGTTATCGTGTCGGACTACCAACCACAAGCTTTTTGAAAGGCGACAAAAATCTCGACACGAATATCATACGTTGTTGGCATGTTAAAGAACCCATTTTGAATTCAGTAGGCCGTGTCCATAATGGCAAAATTAATCTCAGGATTTTCTGCCAACACAAAAAGTTCCTCCTTTCTCGACTAGAAAGCCCTACAGTACCGGGTGAGTTAGCCGTGGTCGTTACGGCATGACTGCTGGCAGTCGCTCACATCCGGGAGGCGAGGAGGTTCGAATCCCCCCGTCGGCAACCTTGAAGATGGTCTTCTGTGGTTTCCCATCTTCCTTCCAGGTAAATGCCGGGGTTGGTCCCTAACTATAGGCCACAGCCGCTACCTTCCAACTTCCCTCCCTAACGGCACTTGTAGCTCACCCATTGGGTGTCCATCTCGAAGCAGCTACAAACCTGGCGAGCCGAACATGTCCTTGGACACTCCCGGCACTAAAAGCCGTACGCTAAAAAAAAGCGCTACAGTGCCAAGGAGCTTAGATATCTAACCTCCTTGACTTTCATATCGCTCCAAGGAGCGATAAAATTCAACATTGAAGCTGCCCTCTGGGTGTCAATTAACATAGCTTGCACCCGGCACCCGAGTCCATACGATATTATTATTATTGTTATAGGAGATGTAATTCTCACTCTAGATCTGTCACGACTTCACAGTGTTTAAATGCGTCTCTAATATATTACCGAAGCTAGGACTGGGAAGGAGGCGGCTGTTATTTTAAGTTAGGAATCGTGTAGCTGTTTGTCAAGAGTATAAACCACTTCCAGGATGTCTGAGCTGGGAACTGAAACCACCTCTTGTCAGTTTCGCCTTTCGAAGTTGAGTGGACCCCCGTTCCAGGCCTCAGACCAAAATTAAAATTTCTTGGTTGAGCTGGCAATCTAACCCAGACCTACCTGGTGATAGCTGCTACACCAGCAATGAACAAGTCAGGAACGATCCTAGCATTTCCTTTCAAGAAGTATGAAAAAATATCGGAAAAAGACCACACTCAGAATAGCTACTGTCAGCGTCTGGATTTAAACTCCGATCTCCGGACTTGCTGCAGCTCCTCGTCGCGGTTGTGGTGCAAGATTTATTGCGCACGGCTAAGCCGCGGGTATGTGGTAATTATGATGATAATTGTTGTTTTAAGGGGCCTAACATCTAGGTTATCGGCCCCTAATGGTCTGGATGATAGGGAAAATGGTAATGAAATGTAAACCATAACAAAAAAAAGCTGGACTGAAAATACTCACAATAAGAATATAGATACGCACAAAATGTAGTTTAGGTTCAAAATACTCACAAAATGCAATTTAAATTCAAAATTCTTACAAAATGCAATTGAAATTGAAAAAGGCCGGTTCAAATTTAAAATACTCAGAAAGTGTAATTGGAATTCAAAATATTTACAAAATACTTATTGAAATTGAAAATTCTTACAATATGTAAGGTAGATTCAATATACTCACAATATGTGGAGGCCCGTGATTCAAAATACTGCACTGACAATTGAGATTTGATAATACAAAATGGAGTTTAGATCGAAAATACTTGCAATCAGTTTGAAAATACTTAAAAAATATGGTTGAGGTTCAAAATGCTCTTAAAATGTAATTTAGAGACACGGGGAGCCAATTCATAAGAACAGGGTGGGAATCTTAAAGAGGAAAGGAATCTTAAAGAGAAAAGGTACTATAATGAAAAGAAAAAGAAGGCTGATCCATAGAAGAATGAGGGATCAGGAAAGATGAGATTTGGGCCAGGGAAAGGAAGAGACTCCCTAGGCCATAGATACCCCAATACCATCAGGGTCAGAAGTCAACAAGAGTTGACCAAGAGAGGTCGACAGGAAAGACGACGGAGAGTAAGCGGAGGCAATGCTGGACTCAGCTGGGGTCCCGTGGTCGCCAACCCACGTCTCACAAGATGTGAGCCCCTGGGGGACCGGGTAAGTGGAGACGCCGCTAAGATGATATGGCATGTCGTCTGAAGTGCCGAGGATTCCATCGCCAACTCGGCTTTGAGACTGGACCCGGATGAAATACCACCACATGGAAGACACAGCAAGCGCATCTTAGATAGAATTACGGAGAACATGAGAAGAGCCAATGTCACACCGGATGATTCGTTTGACCGTAACAGATGAAAAAAACAAATTCGCGGACCATGCGATTGTACAGGAATAAGTCATGAAAAGATAGATAATCAGGAGTGTTCTATTTGAATAAAATTAAAAATAATAAACTACATCATTGTCACTTGATAAAACACAGTACATCACAAACATCAGTGAATATCCTTGTACACTGCATTTGGACCAGGGCGAGATTTAAATACCTAGGAGAATGGCTGGAACCAAATCTCTCGGAAGTAAGGGCATTATCAACTCGAGTTAACAAGTTAGAAATGGCTTATAAACCAACCAAGAACACGTATAATAAGAAGAGTCTCTCCCGAAAGACTAAAATGAGACACTACCAGACAGTTATACGTCCTGAAGACGTGTATGCTTCAGAACCGGAAGGGACTCACGGACAAACTCGAAGTACAGGAGAGAAAGATGAGGATGATGTTGGGGCCTGTTAAGGAAGGCAATGAATACAGAAGGCGACCTAATGAAGAGCTCTACACGTACTGTGAAGAAATCAGGGATGTTACTAGGAAACGACGTCTAGCATTTTATGGACACGTCTACAGGATGCATCCTGCCAACCTCGGTTACTGGCAAAAGCGGAAGATCAAGTCACCATGGTTGTGGCAAGTGAACAAAGATCTGCAAGAGCTTGGAGGAACGGGAAGAGACTTAAGAGACCGGACATTTCTCATGAAGATGCTTCAGCAAATGAGGTTCCAGGACAAACCGCCAAGAAAGAAGACGGGTGCCCTCTGGACCCAGGAGAGGAGGGAACAACACAGCCAGAGGATGCGTAACTACTGGGCAAACATCAAACCCCTTTCCAAATGTAATAGTTGAATGTCGTGGTCCTTAGATGGCCTATACGAAACAACAAGAAGAAAACTACATCTTGTGCAGCTCTTAACAGAGTCCACCACGTGGTGTATTGAGCAGCATTCTTGACTGTTGCAGCGGAGGTCCAGGTTTGATATCCGGTTCTGTCAAGACATTTAATTATGATGGCCGGAATGGGGTACATACAGCCTCATGAGACAGGACTAGCTTGCCACGGTGGGTGAGTGGTTATCGTGTCGGATTACTAACCCCAAGCTAGCAGGTTCGCTCCTGGCCGTGGTAAGTGATTTTTGAAAGGTGGCATGCGCATTTCATACGATGTTGGCATGTTTAAGAACCCATTTGAATTCAGTAGGCCGTGTTCATAATGGCAAACTTTATCTCGGGATTTTCCTCCAACAAAAAGTTCCTCATTTCTCTACTAGAAAGCGCTGTAGTGCCAAGGAGCTTAGATATCTAACCACCTTGACTTTCATAGTGCTTCAAGGAACAACAAAATTCGACACGCAAACTGTCCTCTGGGTGTCAAATAACGAAGCTTGCACCCGGCACCCGAGGCGATACGATATGATTATTATTATTATTATTTAGACAGGGCTGAGATGAGGTGGTTCCATTCCCACTTCAGCCCTCCTAGAATTGGCTTTCCATGGTTTTACCAATCCTACTCCTGAATCATGGCCACGGTCACCAGTAGAATACTTTTCTATGTTTTGGATATTGCGTAATCGCGAGGACATATTGCATCATCATGCGAGCGATCACGTGATATGTCTGCAGTGTTCGCGACAAAAACGTTTGTTTGACATAAATTAATGGCCTTGACCTGCTCTACCCCCACACCAAATTTCAACTCTCTAGGACAAAATAAATTGAATTTTGAAAATAGGCTATATTTCCAAAATTAGGAAATCTATAAAAAAGTTTGTTTGACATAAATGAAAGCTCTCTATCTCCTCTACCAGTAAACCAACTCTCAGGTGTATAGGACAAAAATGAAAAAAAAATGTTCAAATGGCGTCTTTGTTAGCGGAAATGTTTTAGGTGTACCAACATTTGAATGAGACTGTCTGGGCGCGACGCCCCCATGGAGAGCCAGTTGGTTATTCACATGCGTTTGCTAATTGGTCTGCATGTGTTAGCAGCAAGAAGAGATTGACCTTTGACTGCTTGAAGAAGATAACCTTTGCTCGCGGCTGTTATCGTTCTTTGGCTAGCGCTAGCATGCTGAACGTGGGGGTCTGGCTTGCTACTCCATATAGGACGTGCGGCTGTTAGTTAACATTTTTTGCGGGCTTGCATGCTCTGTGGTCTCTTTCTGCATAGACTGTTTTATAAGACAAATATATAGCATTGACTGCATGAAATGAATATTGGTTTGTTTGTTTTAAATTCTTAACCATCATTATTGAACTCGGATATTATTTTAATGAGAGAACAAGTTTGGATATCAGTTCACAAAGTTTCATTCATGTGATATGTTTAATGAGCTTTTTGCTGCTTTAATATTAACTTCTTAGTATATAAGTTAAGCTGACATGGTTAGGGAGCCACACTTGTTCAGCATCATGTATGTGATTGTGATTAAATCAGTAATTGAGAAGTTGGAGCGTCTAAGAGAGCTGAAGCTAATAGCGGAGGGAGCGGGGGCGCTAAATTTCAATCATATTGTGACGGCTACAAAAGTAGAGGAAACAATAATAATGGACAATCTAAGTGTACTAGAAAAAGAAGTTTTTGACTTCGAAGTGATGAGATTAGTCACAGACCGACGCTACAGCACAGACTTAGTTTTAAATGTAATTACTCTCATTATTGATCGAGTAAACGAAGTCAGAGTGAGGATGGAGGAAATTTTGACTCCTCCTCCAGATGGAGTGAGGCGTGAAGACGTCGTGGATGAAGAAGGAGAAGAGGAAGAAGAAGAAGTGCAAATACTTGACTAAATGGACAGTGAACGGTGGTGTTTCATGTTGAAATGTATATTTATTTAAAAATATATTTATTTTAATCATTGTAGTTTACATTAATTATATAATACGAAATAGTGAAAACAAAATGGTATGATCTTCGTTCTTAAAGTGGTAAGTAGTTCTTTTTTTCCGCCAAGATGCTGAGAATTGAAGATGCTGTCTGCAGAGTTGAATATGCTGGCGATCTTGTGTGGAAGGTAAGTACAATAATTCTTTTCTTTCTTGAGTGTGTTGGTTTTAGTGAGCTGAAAATATATAGAGACACATTAATAATAATAATAATAATAATAATAATAATAATAATAATAATAATAATATTTTTTGCGATGAATTAAAAAAAACTTACCTTGCTTTAATTAGAATATGTTTTTGTTCGAAATCCAAGAGTTGTGAGTTGAATCGAATCCTAGCCGAGATACGAAGGCTTGGGTTCCTTTTCTACGTAGTACTTTGTCAACTAAGTAAATATTAGGATGTTTGGTTCGTTGTAACTCTGCTTCATAAAATGCCCCAAATATCGGCAAATTTTTATTATCTTTTAAAAGATATGTTCGTGGATTAGTATTTTGAACTTTATAAATTGTAAATAACTCCGTAGTCCAATTAGCTTCGTACCCTTTGCTGAAATGTTTCTTGATTTTTGATATTCTTACAATGTCGCCAATTTTATATTTTGGTTTTCTTAAAGTTTCATTATATTGTGTTGGCAAGCGGGGTTGATTGTTTCTTTTTACATCAATAGGTTTCATGCCAATGCTGCGATGTATTTTGTGATTATACTTTACTAATAACTGAGGCAAAATATTTACCCATAGGTATGAACCACGTGTTGTGAACTCTTTCCACATCGATTCCTTAAGAGTTCGATTAAATCTCTCTATTACACTCGCTTTTATGGAGCTCCCAGTGGAATAATGCTTTAGATTTTGTTTCTGAGACCATGTTTTGAATTCACTGTTATAAAATTCCGTTCCACGATCAGTGTGAAAATAATTGGGCAATCTTTTACTTTGAGAATAAACAAATTTTAAACTTTTTACAATCTCACTTCCTTTTTTTGGTTTAAGAGGAATTGCCCATGCATATTTTTAGTAAACGTCAATAATGGTTAATAAATATTTAAATCCATTATTCCATTTTGCAAGTTTTGACATGTCCACAAGATCAGCTTCATGGAGGTCATCGATTCCATTGCTAATAACATGTCGTCTTTTAAACTTTTTTCTAAGAGGTGCATGAAGTTCTTTTGCAATTTCTCGTCTGATTTCGTTCATAGTTAATTTCTAAACAAAGATTTATAACATACTGTGCATTGTTTTACAAATGTTTGAATTTTTATTCAATATATCCTGCATTTCTTAGTTCTTCTTCAATTGCAAAGATTTCGCTGTCAAGTCCTGTGTGACCTGCAGCTTTCGATGCAATTAATTTTTTAAGTCTTGATACTAATTTGTTTGGTTCATTCCAATGGACAAATTCAATATTGTTTCCTCCTTCGAATTTCCAAATGGCTTGTGGTGTGATGTGTTTCTTTTGGCCATATCCAGTATGCATCGTAGTATTTGCTTCTTCATTCTCATCTGTTGTTTTTATAATTCTATCTATGTCTTCAGTAAGAAGGGGTTCGATTATATTTTTATACTTATGAGATTGTGTTCCTCTCGGAGCTGCATTGCTTGCATAATTTCTTTTGTGCAGGTTTGAAACATTTAATAATTTCAAATAAGAACTTAAATCACTCCTATCGATTAGAGAGTGATCTGGTACTTTCCTTTGAATCAATTCAAGTAGACCTTCTGTTATAGGAAATTTTTCACCACCAACTTTTATCCACTTTTTATCAAAGAAAACTCGTTCACGTCCCAAGTATTGTTTATCATTTCTTATCGTTATACCAAATGTTCTATCCACGTTTTGTTTAATGAACGGATCAAAGTAGCGGTTAAGTAGTGTAATTATTTTGATGCTATCTCCATCTTCTTCGTCTGAAGTAGCAGTTGATTCAGAATCATCTTTTTCTTTTTTTTTTTTTTTTAGTTGACGTTGTATTAGCAATAGCTACAAGCTGATTTAATGAATTTGTTACTGGTTTAAACTTAGTCTCTATATCTAATTCTTGACGTCTAACATCATTTTGAAGTGAAAGATACTTGTCCTTAACATCTTTTTTTAAGCGAGAAAGTTTATCCTCTACTCGACTTTCAGCTTTAATCTTCAACCTCTTCTCCATGACTAAACTAAAATTGTAGTTGTTTTACTTATTTATAGTATATTCAAAATCAATTTGAAGAGGAAGATCATTGGTTTTATGTTTCTCGGGGTCTCAAAGTCGAAACTGTATTTCATCTTGTTCTTCAACTACAATGTCACTGCCATCCAGTTCAATCTCTTGACGTATATTTAAAATTGCATACACAATTGGAGATCTTGGTGAAACAAAAATTGGTTTTAATATACCTTTATAGGGAAGTTGGTATTGTATATTATGATTATGAAGCGTGTATGCAGGTGAATGGATTGATGGTGTGTTGGAGATTTCAGAATAAAATTCGATAAGTTCTTTTTCTTTACTTCATCTTGTAATATACCATATTCTTCTTTGGATGCGGTAAAACTTTCGAGTGGTTCTTTGCTAACCAATTGCTCAATATTTTCTAGTTCAGTTTTTAACTTGTTATATTCCTCTTTGGATGCAGCAGCATAACTTTCAAGGTCTTCTTTTTTAACAATATTTAGATTGTTAGCAACACCCTCAATACGAGTTTGTAAATTGCTTAAAATTTCTTTTAGTTCATTAACTTCAGTTCGTGAAGCAGCATAGTGTTCTACAAACCGTTTTATTTGTCACATCTTGGTCGTTAACAGGAAACTCAACATTTATTTGTTTTTAATGTTGTAGATTGTTTACAGTCTGTTTCATTTTTTCAAAATCATCTCGTGAAGCGGCATATTGTTCAACAAACGTCTTATTTGCAACATCGTTATCGTATATGGGATTGTTTACGTGAGTAATTCGTCTACTCATCATATTTAAAGTCCCACCATCGTCTACGTTTAAGAAGTTTTGTTTATTAAATTTAGTGATTAAGTCTTCTAGATCTTTTCGAGAAGCAGCAAAGTTTTCTAAATAATATTTGTTTATTGCATCTAACGAATCGATTGGTTGAGATATGTTTGTTATTCTTCTATTTAACATATCTACAGTTTCATCATCTTTGTTTATATTCAAAAGAGATTTTTAATTTTATCGAGTTCTTTTGTTACATGAGTTTTAAGAAAAGAATACGATATCGCATCTTGATTTTGAATTGGATCTTTAACATTTCTTATTCTTTTGTTACCCAAGTCGAGACTATCATCATCAAACGGAAAGTGATTTTCTGAAAATTCACTCACTAAACCATGAATGAATTCTACTCGTAACACTTCGGTTATTCGGTTTTCCAGATATTTTTTTATATTCGATGTATGTTGCTGCATTGCAATAACGTTTACTGCATCATTTACAAATAATTGTAAAGCTAAGCCTGCGAGACGTTTGTTTTCAAAGTCAAGTTGTTGTTTCTCTATTTTACAAATTGAAAAAATTAAACATTTAAGGTCGTTAATGTTTCGTTGTATGTCTTCTTTAGATTCAATTTTATTTAGCTCATTCAATAACTTCAGTACATAATCTTTGTTGCAAGCATCTTCAACATGTATGGGCGTTCCAACATCTTTTGACCGTTTGCCGTTAATACTTAGATGCCCATCGCTTGTTGTTGTTGTTACTTGATTTCCATATTGCAGTAGCTTATCATCAACATACGATTTAGTTACAATATCATGGCGTGAAGTTGGTGGTCTGATAGACACGTTATTGACTTTGTTAAACGATGTCATAGTTAGGTTGTTAACCACACAAAGTGTATAACGCGAATGAGCATTTAGCTCTTTTGAACTATTATTTATAACTGAAAATAAACATCAAATCCATTGCGATATCAACCATTTTGTAAATCGCTATCTTTATCGATAACCAAAAAGCCAAACTTAGAGTTTTGCCAACAATAAGAACAAATATCAAAGAACTGTTCATAGCTCATATCTGTATTTACATGATCGTTATATACATGACGCAAGTTTGTTCCGTCTTGTTTAAAAAGAATTAAAAAATTAGCGTTATCTCTAATTAGATGTTTAGGTAAACAAGAATATGTTTGACAAAGATAAAATAGGTCAACATCGTGATGACGACCTCTACTGAAATAATCTTTCATGTGTTGTTGTTTATTGCTGGCTACATCATCAAAAACAAATATAGAGTTTTTTCTAGCCATTTTTGGAGGCATAACTTCATCATTATCAGAAAAAATCACTTTTTATTTCTTTTATAGAGTCCAAAAACTTTTTTAATTCAACATACGGTATTTACTTTGAGCAAGTGATTTAGAATAAATATAAACGTTTTCAAAACGAACTCCATTTTTGTGACATAATAAATTTATAATTACGTTTGTTTTGCCACAGTTCGATGGACCGCAAATGATACATCGAATAGTATTCGGTAGTAAAACACTATGCTTTCTTTTTTCACTTTTACTCTGGTTTTCACCATTAGTAAATGAAATTACTGGTAGAGTGTTTGACTGCTTAACAAACTTCAGCATGTCAACGTTTACGTCTGAGAAAGCACACTGCACAAAGAATCACATCACATCAACATATATTGTTTCCACACGTGTCATAACTTGTATTATATGGAATAATAGTAGGATTTTCAGGATTTAAATCAACGTTGCCAACGTAAAACCCTCTTAAATATGGACAATATGGTGCCCATTTTTTATGATCATTTAAAGGAATATCATTTTCTCTCCAATTTTCAATTTCAATCTTACAGAATATACATTTCACCTTATCACCATGACCGGTATAATAAAATCCTGCTGATGCTAAACAAAATTCCTTTGGACAGGGAAGAGGCCAATTTTGAAAAGTTTTAAGTCTTTCATATTCAGATTTTAATTCTATGCTAGGAGAAATATTGTTTACGTAAGGGCAAGAAAGAGCCCATTTCTTATGGTCTTCAAACGGATCATCATCTTCTTCCCAATAACTAAGTTGCAGATTACAGAAAGCACACCTGACCATATCCTTATATCCATAATAGTAAAATCCTGCAGCTGCTAACCATGCAGTGTTCGTAAAACTGTCTGAAGACCAGTTCTTAAATGTTTTTAGCCGATCTCTTTCAGATTTTAAATTCATTCCTTTTTGACTCAATATCATTTGCATTAACTGTTTCTTTGAATACTTTACACAATTAAAATACTTCATGATGATGCTTTACTTCACAAAAAAAAAGATGTTCACCACACGAAGCTAAATGTGAACTGATATGAATCAACAAAACACGCTGGCTAATATGCAAGATTTGCGTGTGTTGGGTTGGCCGAGCGGTCTAAGGCGTTAGACTCAAGATCTAATTTTCAGAAATTGAAAGCGAGGGTTCGAATCCCTCACCTGACAATATTATTTTATATACATGTGGAGTGAGGAGGTGTTTGATCATTAAAGAAACTTTAATATGAAGTGGTACAATGACCTTTTCTTCTTTATTAATTTAGAATTACAATTAATACAATTTCATTTCTCTTGTATGAGTGTTGAAGTAATCTCATTCTTTTAGTTGTCCTGATGAGTGTGTGTTGAGATGATCTTGTTCTTTTAGTTGTCCAGATGTTTATTTTCTGTAGACAAAAAATATACACTCTGTTAAAAAGCAAACAAAAACAAAATATGTATAGGTGTCAACAACACTAGTAGATTTAATGAATTACCTTTTATAGATAGCGATTACAGTTATCACATTTGCAGCGAAGATGAAACAGTTAAAATTTTCTTTTTAGATGATCTGGTAGATGTTCCCACTCCAGACGAATTCGTTGTGGCTCATATATTGTCAGTATGTATATAGGAAAGTAGTTCCAATGAAACTTATTAAAACCTTGAAGTCCATTGTTTCGAAACTTGTTTATTATCGAACACACGATTTTCATGATGCCATCAGAAGAATTTAACCAATGTTGAACAGCATTGACATTAAATTTAGCACAACTATTGCTTCCCATTGCAAGAGATTGGTAAATGTTTTGTACAATCTGTAGGTAAACGTTGGCTATGCTTCAACATTAGATCTGACATTCCATCAATCGTATTAAGATCGATTAATGACCCAGGGGAAAGTGTTTTTAGTGCAAACAAAGAAAATTCTTGTGGCAAATTATACACAACTAAATATTCATATTTATTTTTAATAGAGTCAAAAAAGAAGAAAGAGTTTTTTCACAATACGCTGCGACCCATGTTAACACAGGACTGAATGAAGGTATATTGCTGTTATTTAACATACAGTAAGCAAGTTCCAAACTGCCGTTTGGTAGCTTGCGAATGTCTGCAACTATTGGCTGCTTCTTATTCCACGTGTCAGCATCAGTAGAAGGAGAGTTTGTTGTTGTCAATTCCATGATTGCAACTAAAGTGAGAATACTTCTTTACTTGCTTGCTTATAACTTAGCAAATATTGGTTTAGATAATTACTTCATTAGTTAATGGTCTGTAAGATATTTGACGATCATGAATAAGAACACAATAAAGAGTTGTATTTTCAGGTATATTCTCACTTGTCTCGATTTCAATTCGCACATCAACTGAAGATGTATTCACTGCCTCCACTTGCTCAAGGCAATTAATTACAATAATCGGACAATGAGACTTAAATTCATCTCGTGAAACTAGAGTCTCTGAACGAAAATCATCGATCTGGTAATATACATTACGAAATTTAACAAACATATCATACAATTCGCTGTAGTCATTTATAGCAATTTCAGAAGTTGGCATTTCATAGGGATAAAAAATTGAATTTAAAAAAACTCTTATAGATTTAATGTTACAATGGTCAAAATAGGAAGAGCACGTATTTAGTACATTTCTTTTAGTTTGAAAACCTAATAAAAATTGACGTGGTTTTTGAGTTCCAGAAGTTGTCATTACAGTCCAACTATATTTAGTTGTTCTAGGAAGAGATGGCAAGACATGAACATCCCATGATCGAAAACCAACCTGAATGGGAATATTTTTCTGCATTAGTTTTAATCTTTTAATTTATTCTTCGTCCGATAATAATAAAACGGGAATTTTTAGATAAACTTTAAATAACTTGACCTTAGAAAGATCATTTTCGGTTGCAGATTGCAACGCACGTGCGTCACTCAACGATCTGAGAAGTATTAGCTCATGCTTGCAGTTTAAAATCGGCTTTCTATAATCCTCTGCTAAACCTAACAGGTTGCTTAAAGGAAGTATTACATGGAAACGTTTTGTGATACTATCAACAATATTTGCTTCACTTGCTGGTGTTGTTTAAGGAGGGAAAATAACCAGCATTTTGTAAAGCTGTATATTCGTTTTTTTTTAATATGATGCAAAGGTTTTTATAGAACTTGTTATACCTAGATGGCGTGTACGATCAATTTCTTTACCATTTAACGTAACGCGAATTTCACTAAAAAGATTAGCCCTAAAGTTTTGGTCAGGATGTGCTGTAGTAGAAGCAGCCGGATTTACGTTAGAAGTAATAATTTGTCCTTCTAAGTGAAGAACACCTTCAATAATAAAACTATGTTTTCTTCATTTTGAATTGGTATTAGAATTTCATCATTATTTTCGAATTTATTAGCTGAATAAGGTTGGTAAACTCTTTCTTCTCGTCACACAACTCTGTTGTCAACCTCTCTTTTATCCGTTATGTTAAACATGTTAACAGCTTCAAATATAGATAGAAACTAAATAAGATTAACAATTGCATATATATTTATATTGAAATTAAAGTACGCGATGGCGTAAAGACTGTAAGAAATGTTTGTTGTTACTCGATAACGGTTTCTTAGTTTTTAAGGTGTGATGGCGTTGTTATTTTTGTGTTTTTTTTTTCTTAGAAATTTTAGCTGATTGATTTATATTTCTTTTTCGAATCAGAGTCGACTTCTTTTTTTTTCAAACTTTGAGAATTATATAGTATAACCATATTTGTGAATGTTTTCTAGTAAGCTTACTCAACTAGAATGAAAATATAACAGTATTTCATTACTTTATATAGCAAGATAACGTGCTGGACGAATAATTAATTCTACAGTTAAATCTTCATCTTGCAAATCAATGAGCTGTTGAAGATGATCTTCAAGTTGCACAGATACATGTTGAATAACCTTGCTGTTCATAGGCAAAAAATTAATTGTTGTTGGTTGTACAACAATCGGATAACCAGCAGGAACATGAGCTTTAAAATTATATAAAGAGTGTGTTGGTTTATGGTTCAAATAAGAACTCGTACCAAGCACAAGGTTTCAACATACTCGAATACTATTAACAGTGTTAATTTTAATCATATATTCAGAATGATGAGTTGTGTTTGCCTCGAACTTTTTATGAGAAAATCCTAACAAATCTGCAATAGAATCTGCAACACCAAAATCTATAGCAAAGTTTTTCGAATATAGTTTACAATTAGAGAACACTTTAACATAATTAATATAAATATATGAAGGAAATTTGTCTTTTTCACCTAATAAAACTGATAATAAATGTGCTAGTAATAATTCATTAATCTTTGCACTTAATTGTTGAAACGTATAGCTAGCATCAGGTATTATTAAAATTGTTGTATCCACATCGTTCATCTTTATGGCTAAAACGTTATTATTTTCGTTAATTTTTACTTCACTTTCGATTCTATTTCGATTAATCTCAATTTCTTTTTTATTCTCTTTAGGGTGAACTTTCTTTTCAATACCTAAAGCCTCTGCTACACTGTTGGGTACACTGAAATCAATATTAAACGGAGAAGACAAAACAAGACGGTTGCTTCCTTTTCCATTTATAACCTCTTCCAAATAAAGATTAGTTTTTTGTACATGATTTGTTATAAGTTTCGACAATGAGTGATAACTAAGTAAATCATCAAATGTTGAGGCTAGATCTTCAAATTCATAAATACCTGGTGGTACCACTAAATCAATTGATAACAAAAATTTAGTAAAATGAATGCGAAATTTATTATTTCGGTTGGTAACATTTCGATTAGAATTAGATGTATACAATCCTGCAAGTCCTATTTCAAAAAACTCTGCTCCTACAAGATGAAGCGGGTTCTCCAATGTAACATCAATCTTTGAGCCTTTACCTTCAAGAGTTATCCGTCTTTCGAAAGCCATCTTTGAAATGTTAAAAGACAGTCTGTGTTTCCCTTATTTATACAATACAAGAAGACTAAACATAAATGTCCACAAATCGAAGAAGTAATTGATTGATATGAATGAAAATTATATTGTAGATAACAATTTTTAAGATATGTTAAAATTTCTAATGGCGGTCTCAAATTACCGATACTATCAAAATAATGCACGTATTTACCTCGTTTACTGAAGCCACCCAATGTGAACCAGATTTAACCATCGGTTCAAGGTTAACAATACAGTTTTCATTTTTTCGAGGATGTCTTGGTAACGTATCTCGCATAAAGACTCCTCTAAAATTTGGAATCTTTAATTGATGTGCGTATTTAACTAAATCGAAATTACTTAATGCTTTATTTGGTATTTGGTTAATTATCTTTTGTATGCAGGAGGATTTAAATAAATGCCTTGACCTGCTTTTCCTCGCATTGCTTCTATCATTCGATTGTGTCTTTTCATTTCTTTTAATTCTTCTTGTGCAGCTTTCGCTTTGTTTATAGCAGAAGCTACCCCAGCTGATCCGCCTGCTAGACCCCCCAAGCCCGACAAGGCTGCAAATATCGGAAGTAGGGGTAAAATACCACCTTGCTTTTTCGATGCTCTCTTTTTTTAATCTTTTCTTGTTTTTTTTATATTTAATTTTCGTTTACCTCCACCAAGCTTAGACTCAGCTTTCATTATGTCACTGACTGTTAATGCAGCCGCTCTCTCTCCTAATGATGCGTCTCGAGATTTTACACGAGACCAAGCTTTTGAAGCTAAAATTTCATCAGCCTCTCTTCTTTTGTTTGAATCTTTATGATTTGCGTAAGCAATGTCGTGCTCTTTGCACGCTTTATCTAATATATTTATTCCTCGATCACCACGGCTCAATCGCTTTTCTAATTTTGTTCCTGGTCCACAATATTCATATCCCGGAATGTGTAATTCCACAGGTAAATTATCAATAGTTTTATTAAGTACACGACTAATGAATGATCCACTTCCTGATCGTTTATATTGAGTGGCAGAGTTGCTCCTCTTACAACGCACCATTACTAAATGATAAGTAATATAATGTAATTATATATATCAGGAAAAAATGGGAATGGTGGGGGGAGGAGTTGTAAATAATACACACAAAATTTGGGTTATTATTTATTCTCTTTTTCATAAGCAAAGGAACACACAAAAATTAGTATTATTAACAGAATAAAAGTGTGTGTGTGTGTGTGTGTGTGTGTGTGTGTGTGTGTGTGTGTGTGTGTGTGTGTGTGTGTGTGTGTGTGTGAAAGAAATAAAGTAAGTAAGAGAGATGAAGTGCTTTAATCTCAAATTTGTTTCTAATCATTTTTCAGAGAAAAATGACCAAACGGTAAAGTAACAATTCCGTTTTCAGTTATGTGTCTTTTATCATCATTTGATGAAATTGACAACTTATTTTGCCGAACAGTAAATACAGAATGAGATTTTGAAATTATACAAACTTGAACTTTGCTGGCTTGATCTCTGTTATAAAGACACTTTCGATACTCATCAATATTCATAGTTTTACTCACGCTCTTCTTAATGCCTTTAGTCTTACACAAGCTATTCATTTCATCACACAATTTTATTGCATACATTTTGGGTCTTAACCCCACAAATTCTTCACCAATCCTTCCAGCATGTTCATCTTTCATTAAACCAATTTCACCTTTATTTTGTCTGACAATGCCAAAAGGGTTGTTTGTTTCATAGTTTCCAGTATCAAACAAATTTGAATGCTGTTTTATGAACTCATATATATCATAATAGAATATATACATAAAACTATCTGTGTCTGTGTATAACAACCACACATTTGATTCAGGATTTTCTAAAATAACATTGTAATAAAAGTCATTCATTTTACATTTAGACAAATCTAATATAGATGCACCAACATATACTGGTTGATTGTGAAAAATCATTAGTCTGCTCATCTCAATGACCATACATTGTTCATCGAATATAATTCTATGTTTAAAATTAGCCTTAGCTATTAAAGACTTAGCACCATAGGCTCCATGCCATTTGGTAACCCATTTGATGTCCCTTAACTTCCTCACATTCATCAGTGAACGACCAAAAATTGCATTATTCATCAATTTATAAAAGTAAAAATAAAATCATTTTTGCCTGTTTTCGTTTCTCTGTGTTCACATCAATATATGGTTTTAGCCATTGACTCTGATTGAATTCGATTATTCTGTGAATATGTTCTAATTTCATTCCTAGTTGAATACATTGCTTTAACATTCTATAATGCAAAACATAACGTTCTTTATTATCTAGGGTAGCCATTAGCTTTGTCAACTTTTCTGGACATAGAGGGTAATCTGAATGTTTGTCATGTAACTCTTGAGGATAACTCAAATCTACTTCCAAGATATATCCGATTTCTGAAGTATCATCAATATTTTAAACAATAAATCCTTCAACATTTGCAACCCATTTAAAGCCATCTGTTGGAAGATAGTCCATCATAGCATATCCATATAAATTATGAACATCAAAGTACATTATGTAGGACTCTTGTTTTTTCTCATCATAAGTTTTCATATACTTATTATTAGCAATCGCATGTCGTGTTATACACTGAACATTACCTCCTCGAATAGATCGTTCAAAAAAGTGTAACATATCAATATCTTGAAGCAATTCAAGTTGAACATTGGTTATCTTTTTCATTGCACACCAAGACATAGATGGAGCAGTGTAAAAATGAGCTGCATCAATGCCATACGTCTCCATGCCATTCGATGTAAAATTTTCAAAGACATCTGCCAAAAGGAGTGTGTCTACTTTTAAATACAAATCGGCGTATTCTCCTAATGTTTGACAGGAAAACGTTTCCCACACCGATTGAGCAAACTTATACTCCTCGTTCGATATTGTTTGATTATAAAGACTGCTATAAAACTTGGATATTTCAGGTAATTTAGTTTCGTTAAGTACATCCATACTTGTGACGTATTCATATGGAAACACGCCTTTTCTCGCAGTAAGTCGAAACTGTGCATCATCATTAAAATAACGTCTAGTTATTTGCTTTGAATCTTCACTTAACGAAGATGAACATTGATCTAGTGAACAGGACAAGAAATTATATGTATCGATAAATCTTAACTGAATGAATCCATTCTTAACCCATACATGCTTCGTTAACCCTTTATAACGTTCCATATTCATTGCTAACAAACTTATATGACCAGGATTATGTAACACCTCACCATCTTGTTTCTCACAAATTTCCTTAATTATAAAATGTCCATCATACGCCGTTCGATTATGAAATGCTATAGGCAGAACCGTTGTTACTTTGTAATTTAAATTACAACTATTGTGTGCGCTTCCTCTATATTTTCCAGTTATGTGACAATGATCGCGTACTTTGAGTTCATTATCTGCAATCGGTTTCTCGCAAATATGACAAATTTTACTTAACAAAAATAATCTTTCTTCATTTTCCGTCACCTTTAACATCGGTTTAGCTGATAAATAATATGTTTGAAGTTTATCTACAATACTATAAAGTTCCTTTACAAACAATTCTATGCAATTATTTCCCCTAAAGAGTTTAAAACTGCACAAATCACTATCAAAATTACAATGAAGGTATAAAGAAATGCTGTAAAGAATATGTTTATGGGTTAATGTAGAGTTAGGAATGTCACTATTTGGAAAACAAGAGTAAATAGGACACAAAACGCATTCAGTGTCTGCATAAATTATAAATGGAACTGTATCTTTAAATTTAAATTCTGTAAAATTAACAAATCTTTGTTCGTCAGTTGGCAATATGCTTTTTGCAACAGGAAACTGTTTACAGTCTGCAAAGTGAACATTTAACTCATCCTCAAGAGAATAATATAACAAATAACGTCTACATATATAAATCCGTCTACAATTGCTAGTGACGCTTGAACGCACAAGGCGAGCGAGATTTCTAATTAAACAAAAGTGATAACTTTCACTGTTTCCAATCTGCAACATCAATAAGTCCACACTCCTTTCATATACTTTATCTGATACATACAAAGGTACAATAGTAAATGTTCTTTTTCCTTTTACTTCGTTTGTTCCCATACACACCCATTTGTTTTCATCATATTGTGCTCCATACACATTCACAGAAATATTGTTTTGATTTTCAAACTTGTTTAAATATTTCATTTGCATTGGAATTGGAATATCATCTAAATTTAAAACATCTCTGTAATTAGGATAGGAAGAAAGATGATTCACGTTTCGCGTTTTTGGATACAAACCAGCAACCACACTCCACGCAAAACAAGCTTCCTTTGTATCATACAAATTTAGCACTGCATGTTTAATGACTATTACATCAGACAATCTACTAGTATTGGATATTCCTACTTGAAATCCAACATATTTATTTATATTAATTGTCAAACTATGAATTTTTTCTAAAGCCCACCCAGAGCCATTTGCTTCAAATTCGCTCATTTTTGTCAATGTACCTTCAATGATATGATTATTATAAAATTCATTTACATCCGTATACTCGAAAACTACTTTATTTTTGACAGCAAAATATTTTGTTTCTGATATGTCGCGAAGCACATACTGTGCACACAAAACTGAATTCACCTTTAAAGCTTGCACAGTTAACGCTTTCTTAACATAATTTGTAAACCAAATATTAGCATTTGCTAAAAATTCGCGGGGATCCAAAAACTCATTCTTAACATTTGAAACTGCAAGTGTGTACACTCTAGAATTGAATGCCGTTTCAATTAACTCACAGCTTAAGAAAGATTCATCCTTTATTTGAAGTGTAATTTCTTCTCAATTCACAGCTTGTTGCAATATGTGGTTGCTAATAACTCTCCAACATTCAATCAACTCATCACTGATCTCAATCAAGTCCGTTAGAGTGTATTCCCCGATTTGGTATGATATTGAAATAGCACCGTTTAGTTCACTTCTAAAATTAGAAACACTTTCAAATGCATTGTCCAATTGGTTTTTCACTGTTATTATTATGTATTACAATATCAACCTTTCTACGTTTGCTAGGAGGTGTTGCCATTGTTGTCTAAGCAATTGTCCAATTTGCACTGTTGTTAATACACCACCAGCAGTTGCTGTAACATCGGCTCACCACCATAAACCTATAATATTTTAAAGTGTATTCAAGCCATTGAGATAAATTGCTGCCTGTAATCTCCAGCGAACAATGAATGGCTTCAAAGGGAAATTCGTCCTGAAGTTTACCAAGCAATTTGTTTCTATACTCATTCAATTTTGTTACTTCAAAACAAGTGATGGAAAATTCAATTTTGTAAACCTCATCAAATGTATTGTATCCGAAGAAACAAATAAAATGTTCATCTTCACATAATTCTTGAAACAAATATCTTAGAACTGTTTCTTTCACCTCTCGCTGACTATCATCTGATTTGCTAACATTAGTAACGTAGACTGAAAATGTTGAAATTCCACTCGAAGATGTCCATTTGTTAAAACAAGCTTCTTTCTCATTATGACACCTCATTATCATCTTCTCCTTCTTCATCTTCCTCAGACTGATGAAAGCATACACGATGATACTCTATTACCGGGTGCGATCGATGTTCAGTTCCACTCAGAAAATTAACAGTTTTCCACTTCATTTTGCTGTTCCTTTTATTAGTTTTTAGATAATCTGAAAAAATTAAACAAATTAAGAAATAATAAGCAACTAAATATATATATCATTCGTTATATCAATCAATACATATATAATCTGCATATATATACTCACCAAAAATTTACAGTTTTAAAACAACTTGATGTGAGCGGTTCTTCAACCCCAAATACACCAACATCAGTTTGCCTCTAAGTGAGTTTAGTTCATCGATCTCTGATGCGCTTAGTTTTGCAAATACTGCTGGTAGAAATACACTTGTTATTTCACCTTCAATGATAATGTCCACCACTATTTTTCTTCCAAATCTCGTCTCCACAGCCCGAATAATTTGGACCACATACGGTAAATCAATTATTAGTTCTGATAGTTTCTTATTAGTATACTCAACGCAAGTGGCTAAGTTATTGAACTTCGTTAGAACATCCATCACACACACAATTTGTTCGTCGTCATTGACTTTCTTTATTTATTTCACACACCAACTCTCTTCGCGCAAACGTCGAAGTTAAACTCATCCACGCACACATGCATTTATATATCCTTCACCCCCACCTACATTCAAGAAACCAAATGCTACAAAACAATCTTCTGACGCAATCATCTCATTATATTTTTATCACTATTACTTAAAGAAGTCAAAGATTAAATTCTTACCCGATGACGTTAAAGGTCAACCACGTCTCACGCGAACACTGCAGACATATCACGTGATCGCTCGCACAGCTGCGAACTTGCATGGGTATCAGATGACGTCAACACCCATTAATTTTTATCTCCATCGCATAAATAAGTCAAAGGTTATCTGCTTCAAGCGGTTACCCAAAGGTTATCTGCTTCAAGCGGTTAAAGGTCGACCTCTTCCCACGCTCACATCCGCATGGCTATCAGATGACGTCATGATGATGCATATGTCCTCGCGATTACGCAATATCCAAAACATAGAAAAGTATTCTACTGTCACCTCCTGCCCAAATTCTAACCTCAAGACCATGATTTTGCAAACCCCCTAAATGAATCAACCATAACAGATGTTGTTGTTTCATTTGAATAGTTGGAATATCATGGTCACTTAGCCTTGTGTACTTGGGCATGTATCTAGAATTAGTCTGACAACCTGTGTTATTGTGGTGCCTGTAGTAGTGTGTGTATTTATAATTCAGATGCGGCTTCGGTGGCGTAGTTGGTAACATGCTGATCTGCTGTGCCCAAGATAGCGGGTTCAAACCCGGCCGAAGTCGTCGGATTTTTTTAGAGCGTAAAAATCCTTCAGTATGCCTGCTTTTGGAGGGGAAGTAAAGCCGGAGGGCCCATGTCATAGATTTATGGCATTGAAAATATCCTTCCACAGACTAAACTTATGTAAAGCTAAATTTTTAGGTTAGATTTCGTTGGAACGCTCTATCAAAGTTCCAACGTCCACCACTAGGTATCATTGACATCTGGTAGCGAAATTGAACTGAACTTGTAGCTGACCCTATGGGTGTCCGCTTGAAGCAGCTACAGCCACTGGCGGGCCGAACATGTCCACGGACACTCCCGACACTAAAAGCCATACGATAAATAAATCAGGTAAGGATAGGGAAGACGGCGGCCGTGGCCTCAGTTGGGCACATTCCCGACATTTATCTGAAAAAGAAGTGGGGACACGACTAAAAACCACTTGTATGGTTGAGGTGGGAACCGAACCCACCACTTCTCAGTTTTGCCTCGGAAGACTGAGTGTGTTTAGAGGCTTCGGTTGCGTAGTAGGTAGCATGCTGAGGTTCTATGCCCAAGGTCGCCTGTTCAAACCCGGTCGAAGTTGTCGGATTTTTAAACGCGTTAAAAATCCCTCAGTATGCCTTCCTTCGGAGGGGAAGTAAAGCCGACGGGTCCATGCCATAGATTTATGGCATGTAAAAGAACCTTCCACTAACTACAATTGTGTGAGACAAAATTTGTAGGTTAGGTTTGATTAGTGCTCTTAAGTTCCAACGTTCAACACCAGGCGCTGGTTGCGATGGCAGTAGTAGTGAAGTTCACAGCTGGGTGTCGTGGACGGTAGCATTTAGTAGCGAAAGTAGGAACTACTTGAAATTATTGTCTGCAGTCCTTACTTGAATTAAAAACAGATAACACACACTAATACAGCCATCACAATTAACACCGGTTATCAGACAGATTCTACACACACCCAATGTACACGGGGCAACATTACCCTGTTGTCGCAGCCCCTAAACTAAGGAACCAACCAACCAAGGCTGAGTGTACCACGCTCTAACCGTCAAACCGTAGCAAAATTTCATGGCAGAACCGGGGATCGAAACCGGACCTGAGTGGTGACAGCAAAGTATTCGAGCCACTACATCTCGAGGGGGTACTGTACCCGATATTTAATCGAGGCTATCAGCTACGCTAGCTGTGGTTATAACTTGCTGCTTATGAGAAAAGATTGCGCTGAGATCGTGCCAGTGACGACAAGGGAAATGACGTAGTGGGTCAAGGAAGAAGAAATCACTACCCCTCCAACGCACGGAATCACGGGAAGAAGGCAGGATATTTACGGAAATCATTGAGAAATGAAGTATTATTTAACCTCAGAAAGGAATGGAATAATGTTAAATATTTATTATAATAACATTTGAGAAGGTGGATAACTCCTTAATTGTGAATAATAGCTTTATAACGATAGATATTGGCCGAGGTCAGATGTGTGACGTCAGAGAATGGTGGTAGGAGTCTTACCCTCACTCCAGTCAAGGGGAGAAAGTCTCGTGTTTAGCGAGGTCAGTTACCGCAGCACGGAGCTAGAAGTGGATCAGTCTATTCTGTTCTGTTCTATAACCGACTTGGTTACAGTACACACTGCAGTGCAGCAGAGAACTCAGTGAAGTTGGGAGCACGGCAAATTTAAGCGAGCTAACGGGAGATAGTATCGCGATGGCAGTGCGTAGGGCGAGCATAGCCGGTGAAAGAAACCAGTCTATTTTGAAGGCGAAGTAGCTTCATTACATTTTACATAGCAACACAGTTAACAGTTCATCATACTAATATATAACAAGATGTTCAGCAAAGAACATATAGCCTACTTTCTCCTAAATGTATGGGTATATTTATGACTCTTTGTCCTCATCCCTAACACAATCACCTCTACCACAATGTATTGTTTGTTTTCTTTTATATTGATAATTAGCCAGTAAGTGTCAAAATCAATATTGTATACTTTATGATGATTGAATAACAAAACTACTAACTTATTGTAATGCATTCACGTCCGTTAATCTCTAAAGTCAGCCTGCAAAGTTAAGAATCTTCCGTTTTGGGTATCTTCCCCTTTAAAAATCCGCGCCGATCACAGTAGGTTGGTGCTGGGACCTATCAGTGAATTAATATTTATGTTGTACGCCTATGCACTGCCATCGTAATGTACTACGATGGCAGTGGCCTAAGGGTGTTGAATGAGTAGACAGTTTAAAGTAGCCAAGAGGGAGGCGATCCAGCTGGCAGTGTTTAAAGGTAATCGGAGCGCGATCGTGGCTAATAGTTGAACTACCAGTATTACAAAATTGCCATACTTCAGGAGGCCAGGTATTTACAAAGCGGTAAGTTTGGAACAATATTACCCACATAACCCACAAGAGGACAGCACCGTACAGAGGCATTAAGAAGGCTGTGGTTAATGACAACGAGTATCTAGTTCTATTATTCTCCTTTTCCTAATGTCTTCTGTTTATGTGCGATGCTGGGGCTGTGATTTTATTAATAAACGAGTGTATACATTAGTCTCTCCTTTGAGCTAAATGACATCTTATTCAGTATCTGTGGAAAGAGCTCGTGCACATCATTTGTAAAAGAATTCAAGAATTAACTGTAGCAGTACTCGATCCCCAGTCAACTGCGTGACAAACTAACACGCTAGCCCAGAGCTAATCCCATCCTTAACATCATGGTGTTCTTAACTGACATATTAGACACAACCTGTTGGCAAATAATGACTTTAAATCTTCATTATAGATAATTTCATACAAAGTTTATATTATTGTATCAGTAGGGTATATCACATACAACATACTAAAACTATTGAAATATAAGACAGGCACATGAGGACAGCAACCCTCTTGTCGTGTGACACAGACAGCTCAGCTCTTTTAAGCCACTCATACAGTATAATATTAAATTATAATAAATAACGGATCACGACCTTCAGGATAGCTTAAACCACCCTAGGCTCGATAATCGGAATTAGTGGGCCTTAAGCTATTGATTAAAATGGTTGAATAATTCACACGGCCGCCATCCTGAAATGGCACGACCGATGACCTTGAATGTTGGGTGAAAGACGCGTCCTATATAAAGGTATGTTGTCACCAAATTTGGTAGAGATCGGATGATTAGTTTAGCCGTAATTTGATTTTACGTTTTGAACGTTTGAGTGGCCGCCATTCTGTTTTGGTAAATATGGCGGCGATATAAAGTATGACACTGAGGTGCCCTTTGCTAGTGCTACCTCTGTACCAAATTTCGTTCAATTCGTTTTCACCGTGTTCGAATTGATAGGGGGGGACAGACATTCAGAGTACACACACTCACACACACACACACACACACACAGACTCACACACATACACACACACAGACAGACACACATTTTTCCGCCCTGTGTAGATCTCATAAGTCTACTTTCATTTTTTGCAAAAATCGAAAGTAGGCTAAAAATGAGATTGTGTGTGTCTGTCTGTCTGTCTGTCTGTTACTCAATAACGCAAGAACCACTGGTCCGATTTAAATGAAATTTTGCATGGATGTAGCTGATTTACCAGGTTTACATATAGGATACCTTTGATTTCGAAATTTTGCACAATTAAAAAATGGCGACCATTTTAATGACGTCACTAGACCCTTTCGTTTCAAAATTTCATAATTCCATATCAAATAAAAAGAGAACGGTATGAAATAGCAAACTTTTGATGGCACATATGATCTTTGAAATTTAATTTCCTATCCGAAAGGTCCTTATCATTTTTCTTGTATCTCCAACAGTTAGCGAGTAAAACCGACATTTGTGACGTCACTACACCCTTTGGTTTCAAAATTTCATATTTCCTTTTCAAATAAAAAGAGAACGCTAAGAAATAGCAAACTTTTGATGGTATACATGAGCTTTAACATTTAATTTTCTATCCGAAAGGTCCTTATCACTTTTCGTATATCTCCAACGGTTAGCGAGTAAAACCAAAATCTGTGCAATAAAACACGGTCAACACCGAGCGGTGCAGTAGATCTCTCTAAATTAAATTAATTGGTATTCTGCCCGAAGGCAGGTCCGAGCCTCCGAAGAGGCTACCCCCAGCCGGAGTTTACTTGCAGTAGGGTGGCCAGGGCCTTTCCGCTCCTCCTTATGTTGGCCAACAGCGCGCAGTGCCTAGAGCCGGCATACCATCCAAGTTCTGACTGCGCCCAATGTTGCTTAACTGCGGAGTTCCCATGGGATCCGGTGTATCAACACGGCTAGGCCGTTGGCCAGATCTCTCTATATAGAAAAATGAAAATGTGTGTGTTTTTCTCTGAATTTCTACGGAAATTTGAGTTGTTTACGCGTTTCAGACTGTTTTATGATGGATGCGCGCAAAAATGATTTTTTTGTCTGTCTGTTTGTTTGTCTGTGGACAAATTTGTTCCCTTATAACTCGAGAACGGCTGGGTGTATCAACGTAAAATTTGGTACAGATATCCATCAGAGGCACGACACTAATCATTGATGTAACTCTTCTCCGTACCTCTCGTAAAAGGGGGCCTACCCCCTTAAAATACATGCTGTAATAGGCGTAGAAGGACGAGACAAAACTCATTTTCAGCCCCTCAATGTGAGAGACAAAACTCGGGTCCCCGAAAACCACATTTTAAGGACCGAAGACCAACCATTTTTGAGATATTCCCAGAAAACTCATTTAATTTAATAAACTAATGAACGAATGCAAGCCAGTAACCATGCCAACGGATTCTCATTTCTGTAAGACGCAATGCAATTCCATTAATTACATTAGTGTGAAAGTTTGCAAACGGCTAGAAGGTTATCACGGAACCAAATTAAGCCGTAAAGTTCATTAAGGGGATCAAGGGGTACTCTAGAATTTTTTCACGCGATTTACACCTGCGGGTGTGGTACGTCAGGTCTATTATATTCCTATCCCCATATTATTCATTCATTCATTCATTCATTCATTCATTTCGTATAGGCCATCTATGGACCGCGTCATTCCAACCGTCTCCTACTGGCTTTAATGTTTGCCCTGTACGCCCGCATTCGTTCTCGGTGGATTTCCTTCCGTTCCTGGGTCCAAATCTTTCCCGTTTTCAGCTTCGGTTTTTCTTGGAAACCTTTACAAGCTTGAAGTTTCCTATTGAATGGGGCGCGCTCCTGAATGTCTGTTGATGTAATCTCCACTTCTTTCAGATCTTTATCCAGTTCAATGAACCAGGCCCATTTTGTTTTCCTCTCCTGAAAGTAAGTTATGTTGCGGTTGGTCAGTCTCGCTGGGCTCATTCGTTTCACATGCCCAAAAAATGGTAACCTTCTCTTCCGGATGACGTTGCTTATCTTCCCCACATGAGTATATAGGTCATGGTTATGCCGTCTTCTGTATTCCCCATTGTCTTTGATGGAACCCAATATCTTTCTCAAAATTTTCCTTTCTTTGGCCCCAGTTTCTCGACCAAGCCTTTTTTGTTCATCGTGAGGCATTCAGAAGCATGCAAGACCTCCGGACGGATGACACTGCAGTAATGTTTTAGTTTTGCGTTGAGGGATATTGACCTTTTCTTATAGATGTCCTTAGTTAAATGGTAGGCCATTTCCATTTTGCTCATGCGTGATGTGAATGCCTCTTTCTCTGATAATATCCCTTCCCTGACCCGTCCTGAAAAGAAAAGTACATGGCCATTGGCAGAATTAAAAATATAAAAAATAGGTGTTATAATTTCTCCCTATATTATATTATTATTAGTATTATATTATGGCGTACAACGACGAGATAAATCCCCTCGGTGCCAGCAACAAAACTCGGGGACCCTAAAGGGTCCTCGAAAACTACATTATAAGGCTCTAATTCCAACAGTTTCTGAAATATTCCCAGAAAACTAATTTAATTTAATTTAACAAACTAATGAAGGAATGCAAATCGGTAACCATGAGAACATTATCTCAAGGGGTGGCATACAACTTTCCTTCTATTTCTGTAAAAAGCAATGTCACTCCATTTATTACATTTCTGTGAAAGTTTGCAAATGGCTATAAGGTTATCACGGAACTAACGTAGACCGTATAATTCATCAATGCAATTAAGGGGGTTAAGGGGTAACCTAGAATTTTTTCATGCAATTTTCACGTTCGACATATAGTACAGAAGGTCTATTATATCTCCAAACAGCAACATTATTTTCAAAAATTCCTGAATTGAACCAGTATTTTTTGCGGCTTTTAGGAATTTGGGCAATTTGAGGCTAAAGAACCTGAATTTTTATGCACCACAAGCCTTTATAATTTATGAAAGGGGTCTTCCTGTGTATGGGCACCTAGCACAACGTAGAGGGTCAGTTTTTATGTGACGTGTTTTGCGTTTCGTCTACAAGGCTTTCAAATGTATTTCACGTCAGGAAGTACACGTTAGGTGAATTTAGTCTGAGAGCATATTTTAAATTCTTTTTTTTTTCGACATACGCGTTCATCGTAAGGATGATTTTATTTGATACTGTGTGGTAGATATACCCATATTTGGATATCTGGGTAGTATGTTGTAGACAATAGAATTGTCTGTCTGTCTTTCTGTGTATCTTTATGTACGCCCATAACTCGGGTTCGGATGCTTGGTGCATCGTAAAATTAGGTATCAGAGTCAATACACCAATCATTTATAAAACTCTTCACCGTACTTTTCATACATTAGAAGGGTGGATATAGAGAAAAACTTCTCAATATATGCTAAAATAGGCGAAATATAAAAATTATCCTTGAAGGACGACCAAAGCATATGTTGCGCTTCTCAATGTGAGACCCAAAATTCGGGAATCTATAAAGGGTCTCCGAAAACTACATTTTAAGGGCCTTAAATAAACAGTGTGTGTGTGATATTCCCAATAAACTAACTTCGTTCTGATAAACTTGAAGGAATGACAAACTGCTAACCATTGCAACAGTAGCTTAAATGAAAATGTCTGGTGTTAACAACGAACATCGTTCGAAGAACGGTTACTTCTGCTAGTAAGTTATAACAGAAACAAGCATGATTTCACTTGGTGGAACGAACATTATCATTTCAAACTTCACAAGGAATAGTCGTTTATAACATTGATATATTGAGGCTAGTAACTAACTTAGTGTTACACACACAAGGTGAAGCCGATACGGTCATTCAGCGGGCGACATTCTGTGAAGGTTGAGCTGTTGTACAACGGAATAGTGCATTCGACATTTTCACAATAGTAATAATTGGACATAGACTTTCAACGGTCCAGACACTTGTTGTAATTCATAGTCCATAAATTTTTCAACGTTTAACCCGATGGACATTAAATTATTTCACCAGTATAATGCAGATGAAGATGACGTGTTTCGTCATAGAACTTTTAAAGCCACCACGGGGCATCTTATACATTACTTCATTAGGCGAATGGAACTATGAACTTCACGTACTTTACATAACAGTGAGGTGTTCACTAAATGACTTAGGTTCATGAACAATTATGGATATTATTGCCACGTCGCGTACAGATACAGTGTCTGATAAATATGTCTACAATTTGAAATATTTTATTAATCAACGCAATTCAACCGTAGTGGACAAGAACATTATTAGTGAGTGTCAATCAACATTTTCGCATGAGACAGTGGCGTAGTACAGCCGACGACAGAATGGGGTATCCATTTGAGGAGAACTTTTTGTGAATTCTTGGACAATATCCGTGATGGATATATTTCACTCGACAATGTGTGGCTAGGCGTATCAAGAGACGTGATGGCAGGGCAGAGTGACGGATTCGATTCCAACCGAGGCAGATGACTACACTACGATATGCATTTAGGATGGGGAAAAAAGCATTTCCAACGGCAGAAGAGCTGGATATCGCCAATCTTTCGAGAAATCTATTGCGTACAATTGGATTATCGCCGATCTTGGAATGAATTTATATTAAATATCTGGAACATGCAAAGGTAAAGTGAGCGATTATGTCTTCTCTGGTATGATTTTTATATGACACTGGGCACACATGTATATCTTTAGGAGTATTATTTATGACATTGCTTGATTATTTTCATACTTCATCCTGAAGAGTTTGCTAAAATATGGTGTTACCATATGAGAGGGCTGACATATTTTGTCCGATTTTTGAGATTTTATCGACTTTATCAGGCAGGATTTAGAATTTTTTCTTTGCTTCAGTGATAGTATATTTTGATCATTGTAGTTTATATCGAATACTTCGATACTCAAGACCTGCAGTCGGATGGTTTAAAATTTGACAGCGTAGCGCATACTAGCGAGTGTGTGGGATTTGTCATCAGGGATTTTTCTTATTGGATTATTTTTGAGCCATGGAATTTAATTCGCTCTAGCGAATCAGTATCACTTTTATCTGACAGTAGAATAATTGTTAATTCCAGTCATGTGCACTCACTCATTAGTCTACGAAGATGGGGCCTGTTACTTTACGTAACTGTGTGGTGTTGAACGCCTAACCTGTCAAATAGGAATTAATCATCTTAGTCTACGAAGATGGAGCCTGTTACTTTACGTAGCTGTGTGGTGTTAAACACCTAACCTGTCACCTAGGAAATACCATATTAGCATCCGAGTGCAATGTGATCGTAAGAGAATCAAACAATAATTTATCAGTCAGTTATTAGTTGATCTTTATTAAATAATTTAAAAATAAATGTCAGCAGAGTTACACTTCGTAATTCTTGTATTGCAAATCCAATAGTTTTATTGCATTACTCTTTTGCGAGTACAGTCATTTAATGATTTTTTTTCTGTAAGTGGATTTGAACCTTTGATAAGGATTTTAAGAAATTGAGTCTTTTAAGATGAGTTCTTTGTTATTAGGAAGCTATCACAGGCAGACGATGAACAGATATTATGAATATTGTTAAATATAGCACAGTTGGTGTTCTATCGAGATGAATTTCAATAGTATTTACAGAGATTTTATACTCTGGATTAAATTAAAACTTGGATTAAATTACAATTACTTTAGTAATTGTTTAAGAAGTTGTCTAAACATGACAATAGTGACTACAGTTCATATAGGTCTAAATATTGAATATCTAAAGCCAGTTCTACAATTATTTGTGGATTACGAAATATGTTAAGTTGAGGTTTTTTGCCAAACGTTTGTGTTATTTCCAACTTTGTGATAGTGCAACTGTGAGATTTATGAGGCAGACATGAGGTTGTCGAACCCAGTCTTGTATATTTTGAAGATTCATGCTGTGCGCTGAATAATTGTGATGTGATGTGATGGAAAAATAGTAGTGGTCAAATGTGAGATTTGATTAAGTGATTTATGTGAGATAAATTCATGTGGTAAATTTATGGATGATGAGATCCAATGTGATATTGTGGAGGCAACGTATTTTTGGCATGGCAATCGAATGTATTAAGTGTATGACATGTAACATGTGTGATCACATCTGGCAATATTATTTCACTGAAGTGATATGTTTTTTTTATGGCATCGTTCGGTAACCGATCTTAAACAATTTTTGGAAGTTTTATGATCCAAGTTTCTCTAATAATAATAACAATAATAATAATTCATGGAATTATAATCTGAAATTTAAATATACTGATGATCTGACCTGATGATAATAATAAATTAAATGAGCTGATAACCACTTTAATAAATTAAATGAGCTGATAATAATAGTTAGTTAAATGAGATGATAATAATAATTAATTAAATGAGCTGATAAATTAAATTAAATAATATGAGAGGATGCTATGCTGATAATTTAAATTATATGTTGAATATAATTATTAATTAAATAAGCTGATGATGATAAATTAATCATAATAGTTTGGATAGACAGATAACTGAATTGTAGATGATGTGATGAATAGTTAATGAATTTTTCTAAGGATGATGTGGATGATGACAGATAATTATAACAAATTGTTGATTTATAGATTAGAATTCGATAGGATGATGTAAATAGCTTGTACAAATTTATTGTTAGTTTAAGAAGTGATAGTTATGAAACCAATATTTGGAATAATAACATTTAGGTCTATTATGAATGTTTAAATATGCGTTAAAAGTGAATATAATCGTTGTTGTGTGATAGAACAGTTTAAAACTTAACTTCATTCACGTGCCTGATGTCATCTTCAACAAAGATAGGTCTCAGGTCTCACAAAGAAGTCAGTGACGTATGACATAGTGCTACGGTGACCCTGAGAGAACAAGAAAACTTTAATTATTTTTCTTTTGCACGTGAATAGAATTTTCTTTGATGTAGTGCGGAGTTGGTATGACTTGAAAGAACATTGACATCCTAACAGTTATACTCTACCATACTCCCAGGCAGGAATATCATTTTAGTTGTCTTGCCATACAAGTTTAAATAAACCTTGTTTGATTTTAAGTTGTGTGATCTAATGATGATGTATTTTCCCAATCCTTTCCTGTGTCATGAGTAAGGCTTCTCCAGGAAGGATGTGGTTTGCTAGGAATTCAGTTGATGGCGCCCTTTTATTTGTTAATCGATTAAATTTAAGCCCGTAACGACCCAGTGATACTTTGTCTCGTGTCACCTAATCTGCTTTTGTCTTTATATTTCAACTGAATCTCCGACACACTCCTTATTTTATTTTATGTGTATTTCACTCCACTCTGGCCTGGGATGCCAGGTATGCGATGTTATAGCAGATGGGTCATCGCATACCCGGAGCAACGGGTGCAGTACTTAACAAAACGAGACTTTCCTGAGTGTTTCACGGTTTAGTTTGAGCCAGACCAATTGTATGTGCTGGCCCACCGAGAAATGAGGTGCAATTGGAAGCTACAGATTGGTATTGCAATAACTGTGAAATATAATTAGTGTTGATCGTCTTACGCTTCATCGGACAGCGGACTTACTCTAATGAGATCAGCTGGGACTGGCCGCAGACCCTGTATGTCCTCCTGGAAAAGAGTTGTACAAATTTAATATCCTGTGTCTTGCATATGTTAAATCAGGGAACAGAATGTATTCTCCAGCAACGCTCGAGACAGTTTTGTATGATTACGATGCTGCCGCAACATCTCGATCCTACACAGTGTGATACTGATTTATTCTCACATACCTGCAAGGTGCTGGAGACAATATTGTTGTTGTTGTTGCTTCATTTATGGGCTTGCGACAACGTATTCATTCAGCCTAGGGCCTTGGGTGTCTGATAAAACTGTGTTTTTGAGGTATAAATAATAATATCGTATGGCCTCGGATACCAGGTGCAAGATTTGTTATTTGATGCCCAGTGGGCAGCTTACATGTCTAATTTTGTCGTTCCTTGAAACGCTATGAAGGTCAAGGAGGTTAGATATCTCAGCTCCTTGACACTATAGCGCTTTCTAGTAGAGAAATGAGGAACTTCGTGTTGGCGGAAAATCGCGAGATTAATTTTGCCATTATGAACACGGCCTACTGAATTCAAATGGGTTCTTTAACATGCAAACTACGTATGACATGCATGCCGTGATTTTTGTCGCCTTTCAAAAATCACTTACCATGGCCAGGAGCGAACCTGCAAGCTTGGGGTTGGTAGGCCGACACGAAAACCACTCACCCACCGGGGCAAGCGTTAATGTGGTGTCTGTAGTACCTTCAAGAAGTAGCCTATGTTTATTTTGCAATCAAGACAGGGATAAGGAAAGGAGGTGGCCGTGGTTTTTTACCGACATTTGCCTGGTGTAGAAGTGGGAAACAACGGAAAACCCCTTCTAGGTCAGCTAAACTAAGGTGGGATTCGAACTCATCTCTTCTCAGTTCTGCCTCAGCTAGTGTTCCAGCCTCAGATCAGATTTTAAAGTTAGGTTTTGAACCCAGGACTTTCGATATCTGAGTCTCAATACGTACCTCGATCCAGAGAAGGTGGCCTGAATCAATATTCACGCCGGAAGGGTAAAAGAATGGAAACGTGATTATAGCGATGTCTTGCTGGTGGATTCCCCTGACACTTCTAGTTACGAGTGATAAACATTCAGGGCACATCTCGTTTCAATATGCCCTCTGAACACAGACAAGAGCATTATAAATTCAAATATGTTGTCTAACTTCACAATGGTAAAGTTTCCTCTCTTATTGGGTGAGGAAAAACTTGGAGTTAAAGCGTGGATCTTGGGTTTGGGAATTGAATATCTTTCTTCCGACCCCCCAGGGGCTCACGACAAGTGGGACGTGGGTTGGCGACCACGGGGCCCCAGCTGAGTCCGGTATTACTTCCACTTACTTGTGCCGGGCTCCTCTCAGTCATCTCTCCTATCGACCACCCTTGGTCAACACTTGTTCTCTTCCAACCCCGACGGTATTAGGGTATCCGAGGACTAGGGAGTCTTTCACTTTCCCGACTTAATTGGCCCTTATCTCATCTTTCCTAATACCCTCATTTTTCGAGGGGTCAGCCTTCTTTTTCTTTTCATGGTATCTCCTGCCTTCTGCACAAGCCTCTCAAGGAGTCAGGGTGTGTGTAGCCTCACCACTTCTGGTGCACCCTGGATAGTGCTACATCGTCAAGGGCTCACGGCTGGTGAATTTGGGAGTTGTTGACCCCGAGGGATTCCTGAGCTGGGTCCGTTCCGTCTCCTTTTTCCTCTGACTTGGGGGTGGGCTCTCTCCTATTTTCCTTTCCTATCTGCCTTTCATGGCTTATCTCCTTCCTTCCAAGTCCGTCAATCCTCATTGGCATTTCTTTTCTTCCTGTCCTTAGTTGCCTTATCCTTTACTTGTTTACAATTTATTCTTCTAGTATGTAAGCTTGTAGTTAGTATTAGTTATAGTTTTCATTCTCATCTCATGAACATGAACGGAAAATTCTCCTGAAAATGTATGGTCCCACGAGAGAAAATGGTATGTGGATTAAGAAGAGAACAGCGGATCTCGACTCCTTCACTGACAGGCTCATTGATGCCGTACGGAATTTCTATGGCCATATCTACAGAATGAACAGTTAGAGATTATTCAAAGTAATCAACTCAAAGAAGGTCAAGATAAAATGGCTAGAAGAAACAAAGGAGGACCTCCAAGTAATGAATATCACAGACGACATCATAGACAATCGTGGGGCTTTTTGGACAAAGATAGCCAACCATAAATTTAGGGAGAAGTCCATAAATAAAACTGGTAGGAAGTGCTCGACAGTACGCAAGATACAACACAGTGCATTCATGAAGGGATTTCGGGAGGATAAGAAGGCGAAAACCACCAGGCCTGCCAACTAACAAGTTCAAACGCGCTCTTTGAATGGGCATAACGACGAAAGAAGAAGAAGAATAGTAGGGTTAACAACGAGAATAGTATGTAAGTCTACCCCTTATTATTCCCGTTTCCAACGGTGTCGGGGATGAATTACGGTGGAAGTTTAAGCGGCGGGTGTTTTTTTACAACCGGATGCTCTTTCTGACACTACCCGCATGAGAGCAGTTAATGAGAGATGAAATTAGTGAATGAAGATGAATGAAACTGGGCAAGGAGAGGAAAGGAAGTGGACATGGCCAATAAAAAGGTATCGCCCCGCCATTCACCTAAAGGTGAAAATGGGAAACCACGGAAATCCATTTCAAGGACGGTGGACAGTAGGTCTCAAACCCTCGTTTACAGAGTCCGTAGATAGCTGGACCCAATATTCTAGCCCTGCTCGTTAGAGAGCATAGCTAACTTGGTTATGATTAAAACGTGAATTATTGGTTCCTTAGTTTAGGGGCTGCGACAACGCGGTCATGTAGCCCCGTGTACTTTGGGTGTGTGTAGAATCTGTCTGATAACCGGTATTAATTGTGATGACTGTATTAGTGTGTGTATCTGTTTTCAATTCAAGTGAGGACTGCAGACATTTAATTTCAAGTAGTTCCTACTTTTGCCGCCAAACGCCACCATCAACGACTACTAGGACTAATTCAGAACTTAGCTACTAGACGCCACCGCAGTCGGCTCTTGGCAACGAACGTAGCAACCTAAGAGCGTTGTTTACATTCTTAACCTATACAATTTAGTTTCACACAGGTGTAATTAGTGGAAAGTTCTTTAACATGCCATAAATCTATGACATGGGACCGCCGGCTTTACTTCCCCTCCAAAGGAAGGCATACTGAGGGATTTTTAACGCTCTTAAAAAATCCGACGGCTTCGGCCGGGTTTGAACCCGCTATCTTGGGCATAGAAGCTCAGCATGCTACCGACTACGCCACCGAAGCCGCTCAACGTGAATTAAATGCATAATTTAAGGTTGACTCTTATATTTTATAATGTCCTGAATTATATCGATCCCGCCAGGGACTCACGACTAGAGGGATTTGGGTGGGCGACCACGGGACCCCAGCCGAGTCCGGCATTGCTTTCATTTAATTGTGCCGGGCTCCTTACTGTCACCTTTTTTTGGCCTCCCTTGACCAACTCTTGTTCTCTTCCGACCCCGACGATATTAGGGTATCCGAGGCCTAGACAGTCTTTCACTTTCCCACCTTAATTGGCCCTTTCCTCACCTTTCCTGATAGCCTCATTCTTCGAGGGGTCAGCCTTCTTTTTATTTTCATGATATCTCCTGCCTTCTGCTCAAGGCCCTCAAGGACACCCCACCACTCACTTCTGGTGCATCCTGGATGGTGCTACACCCTCAAGGGTTCACGGCTGGTGAGTTCGGGATTTGATGACCCCGAGGGATTCCTGAGCTGGGTCAAGTCTACCCCCTTTTTCCATTGCCTTTGGGGCGGACCCTCTCCTGTTTACCTTTCCTCCCTGCCTTTCATGGCTCTCCTTCCTTCCAAGTCCCTCAATTCTCATTCTTCGAGGGTTGAGGGCATTTCCTTTCCTCCTGTCTTTTATTTAGATTCTTCTCTTTTTGTAATATGTAAGTCTGTAGTTAGTATTAGTTATAGTTTTCATTCTCATCTCATCTTTCATTATCACCCAAACCCATTAGGGGCCGATAACCTAGATGTTAGGCCCCTTTAAACAACAATTACTATCATCAAGTATTATATCGATGAATATTGCGGTTCGAGTCTAGCTGTCTGTGTTAAATCATGGAGTTTCCGTCTTATTTATGCTGAATTCATATAACACCCACGTTCAATGACGGGACTAATTTCTGACCACTGTGCGAGGAGGCTCCAACACTCTGAACTAGGGTGACATTCCATTCGGCCAGCATATCTGGAGATCAGATATTTAAACTGGAGTGGAGTATATTCCTGAAACGAACATCAATTAGTATTTGTACCAGCACAAGTAAGGTATACGTGTCAGCCATAACATGGCCTTCATTAAAAGCCATTCAAAGGGCATTAGGAGGGCTCACTGTGGAATATAAGCCGAGCTGGTTGACTTACCGTAGAATGCACCACTAATGAAGATAGTATGGCCATGCCACCTACCTGAAACATTTGAAGGAGACTCATCATTAATTAGTGAAGCAGTTCATGTGCAACATTCAATAACAAAGAAACACTCGCATGTGGTCTGATGTGGTGTTCTCATAAATAATAATGTGGTATTATCCACAGACTCGGGGAATGAAGGACGCCCTAGATTCTGGTGTTAGTCCATAACAGAGAGAATGCAGCGTGGGCAGGAGTATTAATAGTCACTTAAGCCTATTAATAATTATTAACTTCTCTATAAATTAAATAAGCTGTCTGAACATTTCGAAATTGTGCTGAATAAAATTTTAAAAATATAAAAATAAAATCAATTATAATGAAATGTAAAAAGTAATCTAATTGGACTAAAGAAATTAAAATTAGTACTGTACCAATAAAACTGAAAAGGTACGGTATTAAAATAATTGTAAAAGGAAAATAAAATTTATAAACAAAAATATACAAATTAAGATAAAAAATAATCAAAAATTAAAAATAAAATAAAAATGAATATTGCCTAACTCTCAAAATTTAAAAAAAATCAACAATTAAAATTAATAATAATTAAAACGTAGGCCTACATACAAATAAAAAAGTCACAAAATGTCCAACATTTTGTATCCCGTAATTTGCCTTAGAAACCACAAAAAGTTACTTCTAGAATGGTTGAGGTGGGAATCGAATCTTTCTCCTCGCCATTCCGACCCTCAAACCAGAATCATTTTTTTTAGCAGAGTCAGGAATCGAACCATGGACCAATGAGTCAGGATTCTTAAAGCCTACTCGTGGAATACAAAAAGTGATTACTAGGGTCGATGAACTACAAATTGCCTAGAGAAGACCTAAAATATCTTGCAAAATGACAAAAATTGGAAAATAGACGTAAACATGTGATTCAAATTAATCATTTTAGTTTCAATTACCAAACTTTCTTCGGCTTTTCCCAATTAATTGGAGTCACCGGAGCCAACCAGAATAATTTTGGATTTAAGGCCGGATGCCCTTCCTGACGCCACGTGATTTGCCCTTACTGACGCCACTTCAATTACCAGAGCCTCCGTGGCTTAGGTGATTGCACGCTGGCCTCTCACCGCTGGGTCCGTGGTTCAAATCTCGGTTACTCCATGTGAGATTAGTGCTGGACAAAGCGGAAGCTGAGAGGTTTTTCTCCGGGTACTCCGGTTTTCCTTGTCACAATTTCATTTCATCTGTCATTCATTTAATCATTGCCCCAGGGGAGTGCGACAGGCTTCGGCAGCCGGCATAGTTCATATCCTTGCCGCTAAATAGGGGCTTCATTCATTCCATTCCCTGACCCAGTCGGTCGACTGGAAGCAGGCTGTGAATTTCAGGTTCAATTACCTATTTAATGATCATACTACTTCAAAAATTATAAAACTCTGACGTATGTAATTTACGCTACAATATAAAAAAAAGCTGCTTCTTCCCTCAGATATTATCTATTTATTACTTAAACATATTTTAAAAACGGAGTTCCGTGTTTGTTAAAAAAAATGAATTATCTATTGTTGATATTGCAGTGTATCGCAACAGTCATCCTCAGGTTCTTAGGAGTAAAGGAAAACGGGTACTAAACATGTATAAACAACAGAAATAAACCAGTCGTATCGATACAAAGTTTAAAACATGTGTTTAAGTTTAATGTTTAGGCCTATGTGTGGACCTCTTTCGAACCAATGAATAGTGGGTCAAAATCGAAATCTAGGAGGACAAAATTACTTATTTTCATAGTTAAAAAATCAAAATGTATTACTTCTACAGCATTCTCATATAATTGCCGCTCACTAATCTGGGATATAAACGCATATTAGTGTAAATCTGACACCACTGTTCGAGCAGTCTGAATTGGAGGGTGAATGTAAGTGGCTTTGGTTTGGTTGTCTTTGTGGTTAGTGTGATGATTTAAGATGGAACATGCAGCTGAAGGTATGATCTTTGTAACGTGTTTCAGTTATTAGTGGGCGTAATTGTTACGTAAGTTCAGCTATATTTGCATTATATAATATTTAACTATTATTTTTAAAATTATATTTTCACTTAGATTATTACTATGTCGCGTCACTCTGCGTCAGTTTCTACTTAATGTTAAAATGCAGATAACGTCTTGTAATTTACGCCTGTTATAAGATTTATTGCATCTTTTTGCAACTTACTTGGTTATTTTACGTTTTAGAAGATGACGCGCAACCAGTTCTCACACGACTACAACTGTTTGAACCACTGGGTTCGACGATTAAGTCAAAAGTGGAACTTAGTGACATTGTTAAAAGTAAATTAGGGGTAGAAAATTGTTCTGAAGAGATATCTAAATGCTCTATCCAACTCCTAGTCATAGACAATTTCTTGCATGTGTAGACGTAGCTTAAAAATATCTTAACTGATGTTTATTATGAAGTAAACAAATTATATTCGTTGCTTTCACTCTAAATTCATGATTAAAACGTAAAAATAATTTTGACCCCCTAGATTTCGATTTTGACCCACTGTGCAATGTTGGGTCAGCATCAGCAATTTAATCAGCAATGAAAATGGAATTGAATTTTAGATTTAAATGGTTATCCCGAACAAAGAACGTGAATGGGTAAGTTCCGAAATCACAAGTGTAGACAAATCTTCAGCAGAACTTTTTGAGATGTTTTGGGATGATCATATAATAGAAACTATTGTCAGAGAATCCAAACGATATGCGATGTTTGATGTTCAAACAAGTGATATGAGGTAACTGATTGATATTTTACTCCTGAGTGGGTATATGACTCCCGCCAGGCACCGCCTCTATTGGGACTCGAGTGTTGATACCTACCATCCAGGAGTTGCAAATTCCATGTCAACAAAAAGGTTTGAGGAATTACTTCGCTACATTTTTGTTTTTTGTTTTTTGCAGATAACAACTGTTTAAAACCCGATGACAAATTTGCAAAAGTGCGACTCCTTTGGGATCATCTCAATGAAAAGTGGTTACAGTACTTCTCTAAAGATGCCTATTTGAGCATCGATGAGTCCATGGTTCCATACTTTGGAAGTTATGGAAATAAAGAGCACATTCAAGACAAACCTGTAAGATTCGTTCTCAAAGTCTGGTCGATATTTTCCAAGATTAGAATACCTTGTTCAAGCTGAGCATCATCAGGGTGACTGCACAGGTAACACACATCCTGAACTGGGTGTCGGGGGCTCAGTGGTTGTAGACTTGGTGAGTAAACTGCCTCAGAGTTCCGGCTGCAGTATATTTACAGACAATTATTTTACATCCCTGCCTCTGCTTTCAAAACTGGCAAGCGATGGCAACGACTGAACTGGAACGATTCGCAACAACCGTATTGAAAAGGTTCCCCTCAAAGATCCTGCTACAGTGAAAAATCTACCACGAGGAAATTATGACGAAGTTACAGATGTAGAATCAGGAATAATTCTTGTGAGAGTCAATGACAATAACGTCGTAACTCTTGCATCTGACAAGATAGGTGTTTTGCCAATGGGTAGATGCAGTCGTTGGAGTGGTAAGGAAAATAGGAGGCTGTCTGTGGGGCAGACAGCAATTGCTGCTCAGTATAATCTTTACATGGGGGGTATAGACAGGCTGGACCAAAATGTTTCTGCCTATAGACCCGGTATTTGAATGAAGAAATGGTACTGCCAACTTATACTATTTCCCTTGAGCTGCAGTGTCAACAATGCACTGCGGGCATGGCTAGAGGTTCTTATGACTTTCTGGGCTTCATTCATTATATTGTCCAATGCTACCTTGGAAAATACACAAACCGCCTACCAATGGGTAGACCTTTGAAGCCTGTGAAAAGGCGTGTGAAAGACGAAGTGAGATTGGATGGCGTTGGTCATATAATTATAACGAATCCTACACAGGTTAGATGTGGAGAATGCCATAAAATCACTACAAAGAAGTGCAGGAAATGTGATGTCGATTGCCACGCAAATTGTTTCTAGAAGCTCCACTCTTGAGTGTTTGTGATAAACATTTGCTGCTGAGTAAACCCCCTGCATATCAGGATGGTGAAGTTTTCCCTGAGTTGAATTTTCAACGTGTATATTTTGGTTCTAATATCCTATTCTTATTGTTTCTTGTTCTGAATAATATTATTGTGCATTTTTATTGTCCTTCATGTGCAATTTCTTGTATATTACTTGACTACATTCAGAAAATAAAATCAAAAGTCAAGCAAAGGTTGTTTACATTTACCTGCACCCATCCATGCCCACCGCTCCATTTTTGGGGCGCCATTTATCTCAAGACAGGAACTCAAAATAAGTATTTTTACAACTTTTACACAATGAGGGGAACCCTTGGACTAATCTTACAGGTTTGTCTTGAATGTGCTGTTTATTTCCATAACTTCCAAAGTATGGAACCATGGACTCAACGATGCTCAAATAGGCATCTTTAGGGAAGTACTGTAACCACTTCTCATTGAGATGATCCCAAAGGAGGCGCACTTTTGACAATTTGTCATCGGGTTTTAAACAGTTGTTATCTGCAAAAAAGAAAAAAAAATGTAGCGAAGTAATTCCTCAAACCTCTTTGTTGACATGGAATTTGCAACTCCTGGATGGTAGGTATCAACACTCGAGTCCCAATCGAGGCGGTGCCTAGCGGGAGTCATATACCCACTCAGGAGTAAAATATCAATCAGTAACCTCATATCACTTGTTTGAACATCAAGCATCGCATATCGTTTCTTTCTGGAAAATCAAAATAAACAAAACAAAATCAAAATTAAACAAAATCAAAATAAAATAAAAAATAAAAATAAACAAAAAACAAAACAAAAAATTTTACAAAACAATTTAAAACAAAATAAAACGAAATAAAGTATAATAAAGTAATCTTATATATATATATCGGGTTTTTTTTGCGTTCATAAACCATTCATCTGAATGCGATCAAAATTTGGTGAGTTGTTGTAAACACTTCCGGGATGATCATAGGCATAGTTAATCCATTTCACAATAGATAGCGTGCGAGTAGTTTAAACAAATGCGTAATGGCGATGCGTTCATATACAATTAGTCCGATTGCGTTCAAATTTTGGTCAGTTGTTGTGCACAGTCCCGAAAAAGTAATAGGCGTAGTAAATCCAATTTTCAATAGATTGCGCGCGAGTAGCTTCAACAAAATGGCGTGCGTTTGTATCAAGAAAGTCCCACATGTGTTCATATACCATTCATCCCATTGCGTTGAAACTAGGGTGAGAAGTTCTGTACACTTCAGGTAAGGTTTATGGCTTAGTGAAACCACATAACAATAGCTAGCGCACGAGTAGATTCAACAAATGAGCGACGACGGGCGAAGCGATTCAACAAAGTCGTGTATGCGTCCACATACCATTCGTCCGATAGCGATGAAACTAGGGTGAGAGGTTGTGTACACTACAGGCAAGGTTTCTGGCTTAGTAAATCCATGTTATAATAGGTAGCGCACGAGTAGATTCAACAAATGAGCGACGACGCGCGAAGCGTTTCAACAGAGTCCCGTAAGCGTGCATACACCATTCGTCTGATAGCGATGAAACTTGGGTGAGATGTTGTTTACACTACAGGGAAGGTTTCTGGCTTAGTAAATCCACTTAACAATAGGTACCGCACAAGTAGATTCACTAAATGAGCGACGACGGGCGAAGCGTTTCAACAAAGACCAGTATGCGTTCACATACCGTTCGTCCGATAGCGATGAAACTTGGGTGAGAGGTTGTGTACACTACAGGCAAGGTTTCTGACTTAGTAAATCCATCTTATAATAGGTATAACACGAGTAGATTCAACAAATGAGCAACGACGCGCGAAGCGTTTCAACAAAGTCCCGTATGCGTTCATATACTATTCGTCTGATAGTGATGAAACTTGGCTGAGATGTTGTGTACACTTCAGGGAAGGTTTCTGGGTTAAAAAATCCACTTAACAATAGGTGTCGCACAAGTAGATTAAACAAATGAGTGACGACACGCGAAGTGTTTCAACATAGTCCCGTATGCGTTCATATACCATTCGTTCGATAGCTACTTAACTTGGGTATGTTGTTGTGTACGATTCAACTCCCCCCATATAAGAATTGTACTGCCAAATGACGGATGGCTTGCTGGTTATAAATAACTTACCGTATTTCCTTTCTTTGATTTCATTTCACTTTTTGCTTCGGCATTTGTTGACAATAGAAGTACATGCTTTTTTTGCGATTTCTTTTTAGCCGGCTGCCCACCATTAGCATAAATCCTTTGTGGCAATATTTGGTTTGTCCAACCGAAAAGTTTTGCTTCATAGGAGAGAGTATTCCTTTCCGGTTACTACGTAATGTGCCAGTTAGATGTGTCCGTTTCGAATACAAAGCTTTAGCTAGAGGAATTGAGGTAAAGAAGTTATCTACTGTACCCTTCAATAAAGCAGTGTTTTACCAAGATTCTTTATACGGGGTCGTGCTCAGTCCGGTATGCTTTTCAAGGCAAAGTTCACAAAAAAAACATGCTCTAATGGATAGAAAGGTCCATAACCAAAAGCTATACTAGAAATAAAATGAATAACAAGTTGAATAAAAGTATTTAATGACTGAAATATATGTGCATAAATAATAATAATAATAATAATAATAATAATAATAAGTCCTCCCTGACTTTTACTCCCACTCGAAAAGATTATATTACTGAGCGGTATCACTCTCGCTCCACACAACAAAAACAAAGTGAATACAGCTTCACTCAACTGATAATAATAACATAAATTTGAGCGGTAAGAACTCGCTCCTCACAATAATATGGGTACAAGTCCATTGATCCTGGTCAAGAAGTTATATATGCGTGGTGTACTGATCCTTAATAAGAAAATGAGTACTGATGGGCGTCCGTTTACAACTGAAACAGTCATATTGCTCACGGAGTCGCATCTTTTAAATCAAACTACGGCTATGGGACCAACCCTTAATCAATACACTATAATTACTACTGACACATGCAAGATCTAAAATACTAAGATTTGATGAATCTCCCCGAGATTCCAACCCCATGCCAGAGCATGTAAAACTCAAAAGAGCATGCCGTTTAGGCCAAAAGCTCGCACAACAACTGGGAAACAGCCTCGCACACGCAACTGCCATAAGGGTTACTGAACGCCTGAAATAAACACACTAGAAGTCAAGCAACAACAACAAAATACAAGCCTACACGGCTGAAAATTATATTTATATGAATAAAAGCCAGACAAACTGATGTTTCGGAAGATACCTTAAAACATGGACAACTCCCATTTAAATCAATCAAATACTCTTTATAACCGATCAGGGTTTTGTGAATTTAAATTATCATCTTAATTTGAACTACAGGAACCTAGCCTGCTTGCTAATGACCATCCGTCGTATTATCTGATTGAGCGCTCCCCTACTGGTATGAGTCAATGCTGCCCTTCACCTCTGTCAGTCTTCCAAGCCTGGTGCTAATTATATATGGGGTCCACACTGGTCCCGCTATTCATCTGGAAACGCAAAAAACATATTTCACTCATCCACTTGGATGGCAAGAAACACAAATATTTACCACAAGCTCAGCCTTCCACATATTGACGTCTATTTCTTTCACATGGTCTACGTAATTACTCCAGTTTTGATTTGAAACAATTCCGAAAGAATCGTGAATCAATTTTTCTACGTCTTTCGTTTTGTACGTTGTGTTATATTCATTCCTACATAACATTTAATTTGAGCCCACACGAGTTCAATGGGATTCAGTTCACAGTGATACGGAGGTAGGCGAAGCACTTCATGTCCCAGTCCTTTCGCCATTTCGTCTATTTTATAGGCGTCATATTTCCATTTGATGGAAGTCACAAGTTCCATAAGATGTTTCTTGAGCACCTTTGGACGTAAGCCATTCTCGCATGCTTTGCCGTTTCCATGACTTTGCCGGAATGCGCTCTTTCTTCCTACTGTGGTACGATGCATTGCCAAGCACAATTGCTGAGATTGGGGAGTAACTGGTGTTTAAAATAATGGTCGTAACATTCTCCATCCATTTCGTCTTGCGCGCGCATCGGCGGTATTCTTTTTACACAGGAATACTAACTTTGCGTCGTTCACAAATCCGCCTTCGTTACCTGTATGGACAATAGCGAAGCGGGGCCCATGCGCAGTTGGTGCCTTTAAGCCAGGGGAAAGTCCAATCAGAAAAGCCTGCCTTGATGACTTAACTGTACTGTCTTGCCAGTGTCTTTCAATGCAATGTCCCATGTTTACCCAGGTTTCGTCTGTGTACACGATATTCCTCTTCTCCGCTCGAAACTTCTTTATTTGATATAAATACTTATGACGCCAAGCAACTAGATCGTCTCTTTCCAACATAAGAGCTTTGTTACCCCGCTTTTCGTAAACGAAACCAAGATCTTTTAGAAGGGCATGAAACACGCTTCTTTTAAAATTCGGAAGTTCGGGGTCTGTATTCACGGCCGTTAACACACTACGTACGAAAAAAATGTAATTGGACAAATAAAGATACACCTGCTAGTTCATACTAGCGTAAAGCCAAATCCATGTAGTACTTGCGGAAAGAGGTTTACTACGAAGCATTACTTATACACACTCGATTATTCATAGTGACGAGAAAACATAATCTTGTACTACGTACAGAAATGGTTATACTGAAAAAGGAAAAGAGACATAAGTTACATCATAGAGTTGATTAAGTATGTTCATCTACGATGTGCGAAACAAGTTTACTGAGAAAGATGTTTGAACACACTCATACAACGTTTTAAATGCGATAAATTACATTCATGTAGTACATAAGTTTAACTTCTACTCTTTAATGGAATAAGGAAAAACATGTAGCATAAGCAAAGTTAAATTAACTAATAAGTAGCAGTTGGAATTAATTTATTCTGGCGTGGAACCATACCCATGTACTTAGTGCGGTAACACGTTTGCTGGAAAATGAATAATTACCATTTTATTAATAGTGGTGACAAGCTATATTAATGTAGTGCACGTGGAAGCTACTTTACTAAAAAGGAAAGTTGGATGATTCGTATGTTATTTCTTGACGGCAAGAAATAAAATTCATCTGGTGTGAACATTGGAAATAATCCCTAGTAATTCACAGTCCCGTGAAACCATTTTCGTGTGTTACGTGTGGAAACCACTTTACTTCAAGATGAAGTTTGAAGAGAAACATGTGACATCATCGTGGCATTATGTTCCATTGATGTAGTATGTGCGGTGCAATATTTATTCGAAAGGGGAATTTGAAAATACACTTTTTACTTAATAAACGCATAAAATATGAACGGAGCAATCTTTATAGAAGAGTGAGTTTAATCCTGTTTGTGACAAGCAGTTTTCTGAAATCCTGGCAATGCCATTTTCAAAACTCATGCAGACTATTGGGGGGAAAATTTATAAATAGCATATTTTTTAAGATGTAATCATCTTTTTCGTACTGATTATGGTGAATACTGAATTCTAAATGTGTTAACGGGTGTTTTACTGTTATATGTTTGAGGCTACCACTGTCATCATCGTGGTGATAATGGGCACTACTACAAGTTTATATATGTAAGTTTCAAAAACCTGTAAAGTACAAAACGAACATGGTGACCAAGCGAAGTTGAAACCTTTTAATAGCTTCTTCTCGCGATTTAACCATCTGAACGTAGTGAAATATATGGTACAGTAAATGTTAATACACACTATAATGCACTGGCATCTCATTTAGTTCAATTGTTCACATAACGTCAAGATGGCGGCAGTGCGCAATTTTTAAAATTAAGTTTTTATTTATTGTGTATTAATCATGCATTCGAAGTAAACGTTTCAATAATGAACCTACGCAAAAATCGTCATATAACAGTACATAACTCTACGGCGTACTTGTATATGAATCCAACATGGCGACCAAGCGAAATATTTGGATGGTTCTCAATATCTACGAATATATTACAGCAATCAAACTGAAATTTTGTATGCTGACAGAAGCAGTTAACATAAGTATGATATATGAAAATAGGCTGTATAGTTCTTCACGGAACTATTTTTCTGGTTTGGGGGTCGTTCTAAAAAGTTCTATGCCAAGACCACGTGCATGAGAACAGTAAGAGCGTGATGTTTTGTGTATCAAGACGCAATTTTGCAGCCTGAGATAAAGTGTTGCTGATCGAAGTTCACGATGAAATGGACGAGATGCGCACGGAGTATGAGTCCATGAAAATGGTTCCTAAAGTGACCCTGAAGGAGATGTTTGTGAATCCTGCTCTTCGTATTCCCTTGGTCATCTGCATCACTGTTATGGTGGCACAGCAGCTATCTGGTATTAATGCTGTGATGTTCTTCTCGACAAAGGTCTTTGAGATGGCGGGACTTTCAAACGACAGCTCTCAGTATGCCACGCTGGGCATGGGGTGTGTCAATGTTGTAATGACGATTATATCGCTCGTGCTTGTGGAGAAAGCTGGACGTAAAACACTTCTGTTGGTTGGATTTTCTAGCATGTGTATTGATACCATACTGCTCACCATTGCTATGGCTTATGTGGTAAGTTGACATAATTTATTATTCAAAACAATTTATTGGAAGTGAAGCTATTGCCCCAATGACAATTATATACAAGTAAACACACAAGATACTTATAGTAACATTATATTGCAAACAACTCAATTAACAACACCCACTAACTCAGTAATACATCTAGAACACTTGGTCAACCTCTGGAATGCGAGACTCTGTAAATTTGGACTACGGCTCAACCTTACTAAGACTGAGTACCTTGAATGTGGTTCCCAGACAGATGGGACCATCATGATAGATGGCACCCCACTACCAAAGGCTTCAAATCTCCGATATCTTGGCTCCGTTGTGAGACCTGATGGTGACACAGTCTCGGATGCTCGTGCAAGAGTGAATGCTGCATGGATGAAGTGGCACCAGGTCACAGGCGTTCTCTGTGACGGCAAGATCCCTTTGCGCCTCAAAACTAAGATCTATCAAACAGTCGTCCACCCTGTTTCTTTGTATGGAGCTGAATGCTGGCCTAATACAAAGAAACATGAACAAGCCTTGCACTCAATGGAGATGCGGATGCTGCGATGGTCCTTGGGAATTACACGGCTGGATCATATTAAGAACGAAGACGTCAGCAATACTCTTGGAATTGCCCCTATTCCAGCCAAAATGAGGGAGACTTGGTTGCATTGGTACGGGCATGTAGCCCGAGCAAATACAGAGTCCATTGTAAGCAAGTCCATTGCTCTCGAGGCTCATGGACAAAGACCTCCAGGACGACCAAAAAGACGTTGGATGGATACACTACACGATGATATGCGCATCGTAGGTCTTCGTCCTATAGATGCAGCAAACCGCAACAAATGGAGAGCGAGGAGCAGAGTGGTGGACCCCAAGAAATAATTGGGAACAACGCCAGGAAGAAGAGAAGAAGAAGAAGACTAATTCAATAATACACATGAACACAATATAGTTCTGTATGTAGTTAGTTTGTCTATTAGATATATGCCATTGTTCTATTAGACTGCCCCCCAGGGGCTCACGACTAGTGGGAAGTGGGTTGGCGACCACGGGGCCCCAGCTGAGTCCGGCATTGCTTCCACTTACTTGTGCCGGGCTCCTCTCTGTCTTATTTCCTGTCAACCTCACTTGGTCAACTCTTGTTCTCTTCCGACCCCGACGGTATTAGGGTATCCGAGGCCTAGGGAGTCTCTTCCTTTCCCGCCTTAATTGGCCCTTGTCTCATCTTTTATGATTCCCTCCTTCTGCGAGGGGTCAGCCTTCTTTTTCTTTTCCTGTTATCTCCTGCCTTCTGCTCAAGGCCCTCAAGGAGGCCGGGTGTATGTAGCCCCACCACTTTTGGTGCACCCTAGATAATGCTACACCCTCAGGGGCTCACGGCTGGTGAGTTCGGGAGTTGGCGACCCCGAGGGATTCCTGAGCTGGGTCCGTTTTCCCCTTTTGTCCCTTACCTTCGGGGCGGACCCTCTCCTCTTTCACGTTCCTATCTGCCTTTCATGGCTCTCCTTCCTTCCAAGTCCCTCAATCCGCATTCTTCGAGGGTTGAGGGCATTTCTTTTCCTCCTGTCCTTTATTTGCCTTATTCTCCTTTAGTTTTCCATTTCTTCTTCTAGTATATAGGTTAGTAGTTGGTTTTAGTTTTAAGTTTGCATTTCATTTTCATCTTCACGATCACCCACACCATCAGGGGCCAATAGCCTTGATGTTAGGCCCCATAAAACAACAATTATCATCATCATCTATTAGACTGTGGTGTGTGAGTGTGTCTGGTAGCAGTTGCATTGTTTATTAGTTATAGTTCATTGTTTCAGTAGACTGTGATGTGTGAGGGTGCATGTGAGTGTGCCTGGTGAAAGACTATTTTAGTGGTAGTATTTGTTGTTAGTGGAACTTTACTATTTTTTCGTCAGTAGAATTTTGGTATTTAATTGTTAGTACGGTAGAAGGTTAGTATTTTTGCTCTTTACTTATTCTGAAAGGGAGTAGCAGCCTTTCATAATAAATCAATTCTTTACTAGTCTTATAGACGGTTAAGATATTGATAATATAAGCCAAATAATGGCTACACTGCGTCCTGCTGCACGGCTGAAAGCAACGGGAAACTACAGCCGTATGCTATTCCCGAGGATATGCACCTCTCTATGCATAATTACATGTGATGATGGCCTCCTCCCTTGTAAAATTTCAATCCGGAGGTAAACTAGTCCCCCGTTCGTATCTCCGGGTGGGGACTACTCAAGAGGGGGTTAACATCACAGAAGTGACAAAGAGGAAATCTGACATTCTACGGATCGGAGCGTGGAATGTTAGAAGTCTGCTAGGAAGTGGAAGGTTAGAAAACATAGAAAGGGAAATGGATAGGTTGAGGTTGGATTTGGTTGGGATTAGAGAAATGCGCTGGCAGGAAGAACAGGACTTTTAGTCAGGAGACTATAGGGTCATTAGCACTAAATCAAACAATGGCCAAGCAGGGGTTGGTCTCATATTGAGTAGGAAACTTGGACAGCGGGTGGAATATTATGAGCAATATAGTGAACGGATTATTGTAGCAAAAATCAATACTAAACCTACCTGCACCACAGTGGTACAAGTCTATATGCCTACCAGTCAAGCTGATGATGAGGATGTTGAAAAGGTCTACGAAGAAATAGACGAAATTCTGAGGTATATCAAGGGTGATGAAAATGTTATAGTAATGGGAGATTGGAATGCTGTGGTAGGAAAAGGGAGAGAAGGGAAGATAGTAGGGGATTTCGGATTAGGTGAAAGGAATGATCGAGGAAGCAGGCTGGTAGAATTCTGCACCGAGCATGAGTTGGTCATAGCTAACACCTTATTCAATAACCACAATAGAAGAATATACACATGGATGAGACCAGGAGATACAGGGCGTTACCAAATCGACTTCATTATGGTCAAGCAGAGGTTTCGAAACCAGATTTTGGATTGTAAAACATATCCTGGTGCTGACATAAACTCTGACCACAATCTGGTTCTTATGAAATGCAGATTAAAGTTGAAGAAACTGAAGAAAAGTCGAAAGCCAAAAAGGTGGGCAATAGACAGACTGAAAGAGAAGGATGTAAACGAAAGATTCAAGAAAAGTATAAAGGAAGGACTAATGAAAAACCCTAAACAAACTTCGATTGCAGACGAATGGGCACTTTTGAAGAATGAAATAACAAAATCCGCAGAAGAAAACATTGGTAGGAAAGAAAGAATAGGTAGAAAACCGTGGATCACTCAGGATATACTAGAATTGGTGGATGAAAGGCGGAAACACAAGAATGTAAGAGATGAGAAGGGGAAAGCAGAATACAGACGTCTGAGAAATGAGGTTAACAAGAAGTGCAAGGAAGCGAAAGAAGAATGGTTGAAAGAGAAATGTGCAGGTATAGAAAATTGTCTGAAATTAAGAAAAGTAGACACAGCGTATCGAAGGATTAAGAATACTTTTGGGGAAAAGAAGACTAAGTGCTGTAATATTAAGGACACAAATGGAAAGCCTCTAACAGATAGGGAAGAAAAGGTTGAGAGATGGAATGCTTACATAGAGAGTTTGCATAAGGGAAAGGAGATTGAGAATCATGTAATGGAAAGGGAGGAGGAAATTGATGAGGATGCGAAAGGAGATTTAATATTGAGATCAGAATTTGATAGAGCTTTGGAAGACTTAAGCAGGAACAAAGCACCAGGCGTAGATGATATACCGATTGAGTTGCTACGCTGCATAGGAGATGGAGGTCTGATCAGGTTATTTCACTTGGTGTGTAGGATTTATGAGACCGGTGAGGTACCCCCTGATTTCAAGAAGAATGTAATCATCCCTATACCAAAGAAAGTGGGAGCTGACAGATGTGAAGATTACCGTACAATCAGCTTGATTACTCATGCTTCAAAGATCCTGTCTAGAATAATTTACAAGAGGATTGAAAGCCAGGTAGAAACGGAGTTGGGTGAAGACCAGTTTGGTTTCAGGAGAAATTTAGGAACAAGGGAAGCTGTACTAAGTCTTAGGCTGATTTTGGAAGGTAGAATAAGGAAAGATAAGAGAACGTTCATGGCTTTTGTAGACTTAAAAAAGGCTTTTGATAACGTTGATTTGACTAAATTGTTTAACATTTTGAAATCGATTGCAATAAAGTACAGGGATAGGTGGGTGATATACAATCTATACAGAAATCAGACTGCAGTCATTCGAGTAGAAGGACATGAGAGAGAATCTGGTATTCAGAAAGGTGTAAGGCAAGGCTGCAACTTATCACCCATACTTTTCAATCTTTATATTGAACAAGCAATGAAGGAAATTGGAGAAAAATTTAAAGTGGGAGTGAAGATTCAAGGAGAAATAATTTCAACTCTGAGATTTGCTGATGACATCGTCATCTTGGCCGACAAGCCTGAGGATTTGAATGAGTTTTTGAATGGTATGGACTCCGTCTTACGGAAAGAATTCATGATGAAAATTAATAGATGTAAAACAAAAATACTGGAATGCAGCCGAAATAAATCAGAAACCTCTATGGAGATCAAATTGGCAGGTGAAAAGCTGAAGGAAGTAGGAGACTTCTGTTACTTAGGAAGCAGAATAACCAGTAATGGACGAAGCAAAGAGGATATAAAAAGTAGGTTGGCTCAGGCAAAGAAAGCATTTCTACAAAAAATGAATCTGCTGACATCGAATATAGATTTAGGTATTAGGAAGTCATTTTTGAAAGCCTTTGTCTGGAGCGTGGCGCTCTATGGAAGTGAAACTTGGACTATTGGTGCAGCATAAAAGAGGAGAATTGAAGCATTTGAAATGTGGTGTTACAGGATAATGATGAAGATCAGATGGGTAGATAGGGTTACAAACAAAGAGATATTAAGACGAGTGGGAGAGGAGAGATGTTTCTGGCGACTGCTAATGAAGAGAAGAGATAGGTTGGTAGGACACATACCAAGACACCCAGGAATAGCAAGCTTAGTTATGGAAGGAAGGGTCGAGGACAAGAACTGTAGGGGTAGACCAAGGTTAGAATATGTTAAACAGATTGCCTCGGATGTAGGGTGTGGTAGCTATGTAGAGATGAAACGATTAGCTCAGGACAGGGAGGCATGGAGAGCTGCATCAAACCAGTCAAAAGACTGAAGACTCAAACAACAACAACAACAACAACAACAGTGCCGTCTATGGTGGGTAGGAGATAATTTCCGAAAGATTTTTCTTCACGGTTCTGCCTAGTTGGGCTCACGCAACGTACCTGCTAAGTTCCAGCAGGATCCGCGATTCCCCGGTTCAGAGACTTCCCTTGTTAGAGAAATACGGGGAACTGACAACTTCACATGCCTTAACAATGGTTTGAGTTGTAACACAGTAGAAAACCCATTCCTTCATAAATTTATTCATAGATAGCAGCTGAAACTCAGGTAAAAATTCAATGACATCAGAACAACAAACAAACAAACAAACAAACAAACGAATTACATTTACTCAAGACTAGGATAACTGCAAAATCAAATCCTCAACTTATTATCATTAATAAATGTTACCTAGCCTCATGGTCTTAATTCTGGATTAAGAATGCCATGTAGCCTTCGAAAACACTAGTACGAAATCTCAATTCGTCACTAATCTGTTGGACTTGCTATCAGAACACACAAAAAAACTCACAAACAAACGAATCATGGAGATCGAACCCGTAAGTCGAAGCTTCAACGTTCGGCGCCAACGTACTATATGTGCCAGCTGGTGGAAGGTTTCGGGGAGCCACTGGTTTCAAATGACCCTTCCGAGACCCTCTTTCAGTTAACACACAAGTATACGGGACCAAACTTTCATAGGCTGGTGTTGCACAAAAGTCTGCACTCGGGGGGTATCTGGAATTGGTGAGGTTCGATTCTTAACCAGCTCAGAGAAATGCATCGATATCAAACCTATGCAAGAAAAGAGAGGTCAGTCTTATGTTAAAATCACGAATAAACTTCATTCAGAATAGATCCCTAGCCTAGCATGAGAGTTGCAAACGGCTAGTCGGATACTATTCTGCCCTGAAAGGAAATATAAAAAAGTCCTATCCAAGATCTAAGTTACTCTCATGGTCCTAATACAAAATTTAAATAAGAACGAACAAGCTAAGAGTATGGCACGTAAGATCAGCCCTAAGCAATTACATCGAAAATGACTACGGGAGGATCAAACATCAAAAGAATTTACTGCAAAGCAAGACATTTACTTGTTTACAAATACTAGGAATATTTACATTTAATAGCAAAGGGAAATTTGTGCCATCTCCAACATTTATCTTTAAATTTACCTGTTTATCTAGTCCTAACTATCATTAATTAATAAACGAGACGCGTTTATTACAAGGAAAAATCAAACTATGTCCACAACGTTGCTGAATTTAAAAAAATATTCTAATACAACACAAATGCATACAACAATTCAGCACTCCTACGGTTGTGCAATTGGCACTGCCTGCGTACTCGATTACTGTTTATAACAAATGGTCATAGTTTCAAAGTGTAAGGAAAGTTAGGAAAAAATAGGAATGCCTGCAAATGCGATGGTAATTAAACAATTACATCGACTCATATTGCTGCCAATCTGATGTGTGTGCCCCAGTTGTCACATCATCAATTAGTTGTTGACTAATAATGTAAAAATGTAACAAAGTGTATCCAAGATAAATCAACAATAACTAAAATGTCGAACCTTTGGTCCTGAAAATATGTTATTTTTAGTATTTATTCATATTTATTTAGGCTCAGGGGGAATTATAAGACTTGTTTAGTTTCACAAAATCCTGTCTCTGATTATTGAGGTTGTTACACAATTATTTATTCTTCACAGTGTAGTTGTTCAGTTTATGGACCTCTTAATTGCGTTTAGTGTGATCAGGTATCGTGCGTATCCAACTAATTCTTAATCATTTCATCACATTCCTCTTAGGAATATTTCATCAACAATAACAGACACACTGTGTCTTCACCATTACTTTCATTATTAGAAACCCTGTGTCTCTCTTTCAACTATGGACTCGTCAATCCTTACTCCATCGACTTGGTACGACTGCAGTAGCTCGTTACCACCGGCATAATCACAATAACACGTCGGAGGTATTAATCCGCCTTCTACGACTTACTTCGATAATCATACTTCATACTAATATATAAAAATGAGATGGTGTGTGTCTGTCTTTCTTCCTGTCTGTCTGTCTGTCTGTCTGTCTGTGTGCTACTCAATAACGCAAGAACCACTGGTCCGATTTAAATGAAATTTTGCATGGATGTAGCTGATTTACCATGTTTACATATAGGATACTTTTAATTTCGATATTTTGCACTATTAAAAAATGGCGACCGTTTGAGTGACGTCACTACACCCGTTGGTTTCAAAATTTCACATTTCCATATCAAATAAAAAGAGAACGCTAAGAAATAGCGAACTTTTGATGGCACATGTAAGCTTCAAAATTCAATTTCCTATCCGAAGGGTCCTAATCACTTTTCGTGTATCTCCAACGGTTAGCGAGTAAAACCCACATATATGACGTCACTACACCCTTTGGTTTCAAAATTTCATAATTCCATTTCAAATAAAAAGAGAACGCTAAGAAATAGCAAACGTTTGATGCATACACGAGATTTATCATTTAATTTTTTATCCAAAAGGTCCTCATCACTTTTCGTGTATCTCCAACGGTTAGCGAGTAAAATCTAAATTTGTGCAATAAAACACGGTCAACACAGAGCGGTGCAGTATTTCTCTACATACATAAAAATTAAAGTTTGTATGTTTTTTCGCAATTTCTACGGAAATTTGAGTTATTTACGCGTTTCAGACTGTTTTATTATGGATGCGTGCGAAAATAATTGTTTGGTCTGTCTGTTTGTTTTGTTTGTCTGTGGACAACTTTGTTCCCTTATAACTCGAGAACGGCTGGGTGTATCAACGTAAAATTTTGTACAGATATCCATCAGAGGCACGATACTAATCATTGATTTTTTTTCGTACCTCTCATAAAAGAGGGCCTATCCCCTTAAAATACATGCTGAAATAGGAGTAGAAAGACGAGACAAAGATCATTTTCAGCCCCTCAATGTGAGAGACAAAACTCGGAGGCCCTACAGGGTCCCCGAAATCCACATTTTAAGGCCCTAAAACCAACCGTTTTTGAGATATTCCCAGAAAACTAATTTCATTTAATAAACTAATTAACGAATACAAACCGGTAACCATGGCAACAGATTCTCAGAGGTCCATCTATTGCTGTAAGACGCAATGCATGCCATTAATGGCCATTGGCTGCGAATAATAATTATATATTAATTAGCCTACATTGGTGTGAAACTTTGCAAACGGCTAGAAGGTTATCACGGAACCAAATTAAGCTGTAAAATTCATCAATACGTATAATGCGCTTAAGGGGGTCAAGAGGTACACTAGAATTTTTTCACGCGATTTACACCTGCGGGTGTGGTACGGCAGGTCTATTATATTCCTATCCCTATATTATATTATTATTATTAGTATTATATTATGGCGTACAACGAGGAGACAAAGCCCCTCGGTGCCAGAAACAAAACTTGGGGGCCTCGAAAACTAAATTATAAGGCTCTAAAACCAGAAAACTAATTTAATTTAATTTAATTTAAGAAACTAATGAAGGAATGGAAATCGGTAACCATGACAACATTATCTCAAGGGGTGGCATCCAACTTTCCATCTATTTCTGTAGGAAGCAATGTCACTCCATTTATACCTTGCCACGGTGGGTGAGTGGATAGCGTGTCGGTCTACTAACCCCAAGATTGCAGGTTCACTCCTGACCGTGGTAAGTGATTTTTGAAAGGCGGCAAAAATACGACTCGCATGTCATACGATGTTGGCATGTCAAAGAACCCATATGAATTCAGTAGGCCGTGTTCATAATGCCAAAATTAATCTCAGGAGTTTCCGCCAACACAAAGTTCCTCATTTCTCTACTAGAAAGCGCTATAGTGTTCAAGGAGCTTAGATATCTACCCTCCTTGACTTTCATTGTGATTCAAGGAACAACGAAATTTCGATATGCAAGCTACCCTCTGGGTGTCAAATTACGAAGCTTGCACCCGGCACCCGAGGCCATACGATATTATTATTAGGCTACTCCATTTATTACATTTCTGTGAAAGTTTGCAAATGGCTATAAGTTTATCACGGAACCAACGTAGACTGTATAAATCGTTAATGCAATTAAGGGGGTCAAGTGGTAACCTAGAATTTTTTCATGCAATTTCACGTGCGACATATATCGAACAGAAAGTCTATTATATCTCCAAACAGCAACAATATTTTCAAAAATTCCTGAATTGAATCAGCATTTTTGCGGCTCTTAGGAATTTGGGTCATTTGAGGCTAAAGAACCTGAATTTTCATGCACCACAAGCCTTTATAATTTATGAAAGAGGTCTTCCTGTGTATGGGGACCTAACACAACGTTGAGGGTCATTTTTATGTGAGGTGTATAGCGTTTCGTCTACAAGGCTTTCAATTCTATTTCACGTCAGGAAGTACACGTTAGGTGAATTTAGTTTGAGAGCACATTTTAACTAATCTTTGTTTTTTTTGTCGACAAACGGGTTCATCGTAAGGATGATTTTGTTTGATACTGTATGGTAGATACACCCATATTTGGATATCTGGGTGATATGTTGTAGACAATAAAATTGTCTGTCTGTCTTTTTGTGTATCTTTATGTACGCCTATAAATCGTGTTCGGATGCTTGGTGCATCGTAAAATTAGGTATGGTAAACATGAGTCAATACACCAATTCTTTATAAAACTCCTCACCGTACTTTTCATACAGTAGAAGGGTGGATATAGGGAAAAACTTCTCAAAATGCATGCTAAAATAGGCGAAATATAAAAATTATCCTAGAAGGACGATCAAAGCATATGTTGCGCTTCTCATTGTGAGACACAAAATTCACTAGTCTATAAGGGGTCTCCGAAAACCACATTTTAAGGCCCTTAAATTAACAGTGTGTGTGATATTCCCAGAAAACTAACTTCGTCCTGATAAACTTATGAAGGAATGACAAACCGCTAACCATTGCAACAGTAGCTCAATTGATAATGTCTGGTGTTAATATGTTACACCGTAGAACGGGTACTTCTGCTAGTACTATAATAACGATAGTTACAATCAGTGTGGATTCCTGAATTATACACATTTCAAATATTGATCACAAAGATTAAGTGTGTAGAAAACACATTTTGAAAATGCTCTTCATAGCATAAGGATTCTGATACAACTAGAGTGTGAGATTGTGCATTTATCAAATTGCCTCTTCCCTGAATAAAGTCGAACCTACGATCTCTGGTTACAAAATACTGTTTCTTTCACTGCCTGTCTGGCTTCTCGTAATAAAATAAACTTGTTTTCAGATGCTCATCTGTCAAAATATGTGAATAACGGAACTTGCATTCTGATTATATAATGCTAGGAATGTCACGGCCTTCTTGATTGTGTGTGTAGCTGTCTTGCACATACACATGTGACCTTGGCCTAGATTTACTATCTGGCAAGAACTAGTTTCTTTTGTCATGAGCTTGACAAAATAAAAGTTGATTGTAACTGTTTTGAAATGATAGGAAATGGACATTGATAACATTGCCTTCTTGGCGTCTGGAAATGTATAACAAAACTAAAACTTTCCACGCGTGAGCTTATGTTAGCTACCTGCGTTGTGCACTTAAAATGAAACCATTATAAAACTAATCTACTGTTCCAACCCAGTACATGATCAGACTTACATATTGCAGCGACACCAGTCCGAGACCCGCCATGAGGTGTTATTAGCGGTCTCCTCAGTGGTCTCAGTTCATCTCATCATTGCTTCGGTCACCTTCCGTTATTAATTCCCCACGCATGGTTTAGTGATTCCTCTCCATCACGTGGTCGTTGTTGTATTCAAAATGTAGACAGTTAATTGGTTCCATAATGAAGTTGTTGGTTGAATTATCACGCATTTTAAAGTAAATTACATCGAGGTTGTAACACTCACTGACTCTAAAATGCGGTAAAATAAAATTGCCCATTTTTCACACCGCCACGCGTTAATATCGCTTCTGCGACACTCACTCGCAACTTTGCACAAAATTATTTACAATAATTAAATAAATAAAAGTATCTGCACTTTGGCGAAACTTAAAATAATTCCTGAATTACACAGTTTGTATACCATTCAAAGTTTATGATACACTTCTGCATGTGACCAAGCTGCCATGTGGCTTGTACTCCACGCTTCCACAGTTAGTTAATTCTTGGTCAAAATGTTGCACTATTTAAGTATAAATAATTATCCACTATTACTCTGCTTGTATATTTTGCACTGATGGCTATCCGTGTCTCTAATATAAATGGATCTCTCCATTCCACAAAGTTTTCAATAACTTGGAACTTGTTTCACACTCGCACATCGATCTTGCCTTGACATACGATAAATAGGTACTGTCTTCTCCACGCATGGCGTTCACTCAAAACATGAGTTAGCCGCGCAAATTCACGGTTTCGCGTTTCTGCGATGTGGACCGTAATTTGAATATGCAGAATTACATTAACTAAATCTTTGATGATTTAAGGAGTGTCCAAGATGTGTAAAAGTATTATTAAAACTAATATTGCTCCGTGTTCTTCCCGCTTCTTGCAGGGTATGTTCAGTTACTCTTCAGCATGGATCTTGGTCTTGATTACCTATGCAAACATGCGTCAACGGGCGGAGTATCATGCTAGAAATGCTACATAAACATATGGTGACTGGATTCGCATGGTCGAAAATTACACATAATTAAGCCCTAGTGGAAACACGCAATCACTTTTGACACCACATATCATTTATCTATAATAACACGATAGATGGCCTTCACACTCAGCACTCGAAAAATTAAAAACAATATGCTCAGCAGAAAAGAAAGACACATCTAAAATATTTAAATATCGCGGTAGTCAAGACCATTCAGGCTATGTATCGACGTAAGGCAGCCTAATTCTAGGATATCAGGGGACGAACATAGGCCAGAGTGTATTGACGAATTAGTTCAGAAGTTCAATGGCAAGCAATGGTTTTCCACTATCGATTTGAGTGCGCCTATTAGGCAGGTTCCTTTGAGAGATTAAGACAGGAAATTAACAGCTTTATAATTTTAAGAGTGGTTTGTATCAATTTCGAGTCGTACCTTTTGGCAGGAAAACCAGTACTTCAGCGTTGATTAGGGCTTTAAATATAGTATTAGGGTGGGACACACGATTTTGTAACAATGCACATCGACGAACATATTGTTGCATCTTACACTGCTCTGAGGAAGTGAAGGGAAGGAGTATTACAATAAAACTTGAGCCGTCTGGCCTATCGCAGATGTTGTCGCAGTGGAAGAGTGTGTTCTTATTAGCCTGGCGCTGGGCCCATGAAACCGGACTAAAGTAAAGAAGGTGTCAGAGGCGGTGGATTGAACGTATATTCACTGCGTTGTGAATGCAAGTTCTATTCGAATGCGCTAATCATAAGAGCCATGGGCCTAGCTTAGCTTAGCCTAATTGCTTAAGAAGTAAAGATCTAAACAATTTGTAAATAAGGTACGCAAACGCCATACTTAAATAAAGGAACAGTAACGTATGTATTCTCAAAGAAAATGGTCTTGAGAAATGACGTGAAGCGTATACATGGTAAGAGGTAAGGTAATATGCTCGTCTAACATAACACAAGAGATAACCTAGCCGAACGAGGAAACGTAACATTAAGGTTATGTGGGAATATGCAGTAAAGGTAAGGGAGGGAAACGTAAATGGGAAGATATACTCGTAATGAATAAAATTACATTTGAAGGGAGACAGATTATAAGGGCTAGACAAGAAGTCAGGAAACGTGAGTCTGCCGTCAAAGAGGGATCGGTAGCTCTGATAGCCCAGGAGAAAGCGAGAGGTGAGGGAATCTAAGAAAGGTCGGAGAATAAATAAAAGTACGCGTAGACATGACGTGAACAAAACAAACATAAAAATGAGGTGCAAGAAACCGAAATGAAACATATAAAGGGAAGTTAAAGTTACACATTACAAAGATATCCATCAAGATAAGTTCCATAAAAAGGTGAGTCAATCTCATGGATTTGCGTATGAAAACGCAATCCTAAGATAAGGTAGACCGATAAGGATAAACGGTAAGGTGCCGGTCTTACTGTGATGTACGTACCATCCAGAAAATCGAACCATAACCAACATAAAAGGGACGACGATGAAGAAACAAACGATAAAGGAACGAAACAGGCATACAATGGACATACTAGAACAGGCTAAATGCCCTAGTACTCCATACACAAGCCACATATCCACACTCACACACAAGGAATATTAAGCCGTGACTCACCTTGATGGATTCAGCTTATCCGACATCACGAGATAGAACAAAAATAAAATAAACACACGTCTCTACGCGCACCTTTATGTAAATAACTAAGAAAAGGGGATAAAACCGAAATAAAGATAGGCATCTCGAATACGAGAGCGGGCGCGCAAACAAAAAGGTCCTACCAGAATAGAAAAAACAGAAGACTGCTCAAGAGGGTACAGGTTACGGAAAAGAGAAATTAAAAGGAAAGAGGTGTCACTGATCACGATTCGGCATAGTAAGAAATCACTATAACGAACCTTAATCAGCATTTATAGAAATGTCCACTGATCTGCTCGGTTACCCTGGCCAGTAATAACCCAGAAGAAAAGAGAACAATTCCGATAATTGACATGCCGAAGAAAAGAGAGAAAAAAAGGAAGACTACAGGTGGAAAAGAAAAACGGTTCAAACATAAGGACTCGCTATTTTGCACAACCTCCATTACATTTCTAGGGCATACAATGACCACACTAGTGGTTTTTCCCAAACAATCACATTTAGATAAAAATCCACAACACTGCTACACCACGTAACGCCAAACAATTAAGATATTTTAGGGGTTTTTAATTACTTTCGTAGATTTGTTACTAGGTATCCTTGTCTAGTCGAGCCTCTTAGGAAATTGTTGAAAAAAGGTGCTTAGTGGGTATGGACTCAAGAGCACGATGAAGCTTTCACTGACTTAAAGAAAGATTTTGTGGAGACTGTCATGCTTAGATACGGTATCCACTGTTACATTGCCCGTATGTTGTGATGACTGGTGCTAGTATGCAGGGTATTTCAGGCATTCTGTGTCAGGATGATAGTGAGGGATATCTAAGGATAGTCTCACTAGCTAGTACAGGTCTTAGCATGGTGAAGAAGCGGTTTGATATGTTAGCTATCATGTACTCTTTAGGCAAGTACAGGAGCTATGTGCTTGGGAGTAAGTTGCAGATGGTGGATATTAGCCATAAGTGAATATAATTTTGAGGTGAGCAATGTTGAGAGCCGATTTTATGAGTCGTAACATAGATCGGGATGAAGGACATCAGGTACTAGAGGTTCAGCAAGTAGTAGTAGTGTGTCTGAGTCTGACTGAGGTAAGGGAGTGTGAGGTGGAGATACGCTGCATACGTAACCTGCTTATTGAGCAAGAAAAGGATGAATTCATGTCTGATATTCTCACTCAATTGAGAGGTATGGAGGTGGGCAGTAGGATTCAGGTTGATAACAAAAGTTACAAGTTGGAGTGTGGTTTTCTGGCAAGGTTATGCCATATCGGTGCCAGGAGAATGTGTACCAAGCTGGTTGCAAAAACCAATGATTTGGTACTGTACCCATAAAAATCGAAAAGTTACTTGCTAGACATCCAAAGCAGAGCTAGATTGTATAATAATGAAAGTTTCCGGCTAGATGGCCAATAAAAATCACGCCAACAAGCCTTTCGGGATTATACACAGTAGTCTACGAGCGTGTTACGGATAAAACACATTAGCTTTAATTGGTAGGGTGTGAAACTTACCTTAATCTCGGGGCTTTGTAGGATAAATAAGGACATCCTATCTAAATTAGGCTGTTCCATAACACGTCTCTACTTATAGTACAAAATAAGGCCCACGAAACACAACGTAGAAAAATTAATAAAAACTAATTTAACAATAAATAACAAAAACACCCAAATATCCTTCCTCATTTACGCCACAGAAGTTCTCATTACTTAACACACACACACTAACATTCATAGTTAAAGTATGTAAAGACTCTGCCATTTATATTAAGAAATACTTATTTTGCTCATTTCCATTCATACTTAAGATATGGGGTCATATTTTGGGGTATGTCACCAGATGTACTAAGCACGTTTAGGATACAAAAGAGGGCGATAAGAATTATGGCAAATGTAAACACTAGAGAATCATGTAGACCTCTGTTTAAAGATTTAAACATTCTCCCACTGCCCTGCATATATATCTTTGAAAGTATTATGTTTTTTAAAAAGAATTTAATGAATAAGGATGTTTTTCTTAAAACAAACAATGATGTTCCTAGGCATAACACAAGACAAAATCAAAACATTCATATTTCACGCACACACACAAGCATATATCAAAAAGGAACTTTTCACACAGGAGTTAAATTATACAATAAACTACCCCAATATATAAAACTTGCCCCAAAAATAAAAAGTTTTGATAGAATGTTGAAAGCTTATCTGCAGTGCCATTGTTTTTACTCTGCAGTTGAATATCTTAGTGAATAGGAGCGATGAAATCTATAATTATATTTTACTATTCTATTTTAATTGTAATACCTAGCTGTAAGTTGTTGTATTTATAGAATTAAGTTTTCATATTATGATAATAGAGTAAGGTGTAAATAGTTGTCCAATAAGATTGTATCTCTTAAGATCTGTTATTATAATAAGTTATAAATAGTTATAGTATTAGTATCATATAACTATTAGTACTTTTATTTTATAGATGTAAATTCTGACGTGTCCTATATAAAAATGTATAGTATACATGTATTTGATAAAATGGAATTAATAAAATCTATCTATCTATCTACAAAAGAATAAAATAATAAAACAATTTACTTGAAATCTATTGATCCTGGCATTGCATATAAAACGTTTAACACTCTTTACGCGTGCCATAGACGCGCACCTGACATGCCGTCTAGTGGTTTGTAATTGACACAGTCCACTACTACATCCATTCACAACATGAACACCTGCACGCCCCTCGGATATATGATAATCTGACCTTGGCAGATTAACAGGGCCTGGTTGTCTGTTATGCAGCTGGACAGAGTTCCCTGCTCATTTATTACCACACAAAACACGTAAACTGGACTCAGTGGAGACACATCGTAATCTCAAACAATTACATTACACGAAACTCTCTATATATCAGCCATTTCTCTTCCAAACACATTCATACTACACAATACTCTTGCTATCATTCACTTACATCATTCATGACTGATGAAGCCATCATACACACACCAATCATCGCTATCGCAAACACTCACTTCAAAAACATGTACTCCTACTAGCTATAGACAATATTAAAACATGCAGTAATTAATTATTATTAAAATAATAAAAACCCTTAATTAAATAATAAAGAAAAATTTCTATACAATATCTACACACGTCTATCGTTCCAAAGTTTACTTTCTTAACGATATTACTCTGTTAATATGATTATTAACACTATCTCTGGTTTAGAGATCCCTTCTTCCATACTTTCAAATAATAACAATGCTATACCATCAAAGTCAAAATTAGGTTAGTTGTCGTCTCCGGTTTGATATGGCCGATCAACAAAGATGAGTTCATATTATTTTGATAGCTCCAGGTTTAATATATTTTAATAATGGTTTAATGGACAAGGATTAAACAACGTTTCCCAACATCCTTCCGCCTATTTCGACTTTATGTCGTAGATCTATTCACACTAACCAGAGAAGTCTCTGAACCGGGGAATCGCGGATCCTGCTGAAACTTAGCAAATATGTTGCTTGAGCCCAACTAGGCAGAACCATGAAGAAAAATATTTCGGAAATTAACTGTTGCCCTCCGTAGACGGCAATAAGTACAACAATTTTGAACTGTGCGCGCTGGTCAAGCGCAGGTGTGCCTCACGCCTGATTGGTGGCTCAAAAGGTCATGCTCCAAACGACTTCCCTCCCGTACTCGCGCTCACAACCTGCGCTGTGGCGTGGACATTAATGGTGCATCTTTACAATATATTGCACGTCGTGCTTTATTAATAATCATGCAATGTAAGGTACCACAAATACATATCATTACAACACAACACAGAGTAAACTGAACCAATAGTCAAACAAGTGAGTAAGTGACCAAGCTACTTCACATAGTTCTGACAACAATGATGTTCGTGGTAATAATGTTGGAAACACAAACTGGTCTTACACCATCCACACCGTATGAAAAACGGGCGAGTGCAAGTACTACATTGTATTGCACTGATATCGAAACAATATGACACAGGGTGTTCAAACCCACCGGGATTGTCGGACAGGTACTGACTTCGGTACCATTCGTATTGCCACATTGAAGTAAAACGAGGGGACGACAATTGGTGATATGTCAGAGACTGCATTTTCAAGATTGTATTTCTCTGGGCCAAATTGATGTCAAAATTCAATAACCGAACGGTGTTCGAAAATCTACGGACAAAGCTTTTCCTGACCCTAAAGCCGTACACATCCAATGGTTGACAATAGGCTGTGGCTCCAGGAGGTATCATCATCAGTCGTATGCGCTCTTCACTTTCTAACGATTTATGTCCAGAAAAGGAATCCAGAAGGAGTGCCACATTGCCGGACGGTACATGCTGTTTGAAAACATTGTGAAACCAATCCTTCAATTGTGCGGATCCCATTTTGCCAGATTTTGTAGGAACAACGTAAATATTGTCATGTGCAAACATAGTTTCTTTCACCCTTTTTCCAAACACACCTTTTGGTTCTTTCAGAGTTATGAAGAGAGGTCCTAGTAGCTTGCCGGCTGCTGTTATTGTTGGCATTATTGTATAACTGTGCGTTGTGGCCCCCACTGATTGCGCTTTGGAGCAAACCGATTTCGACCCTTTTATAGCCAGTGTCCTACCCGAACACATCTCCAAATTGAACCCACTTTGATCACTATTACATACGTCCCCAGGGCCGAATCAAGAACCGATGTAACCTCTTCTACGAATATTTCTGCTGCTGACATAATATCCATTTCTCGATGGGCATTCTTTGATGTCGTCACAGTTGTTATTTTTCGCGAAATGATATTATAGCGATCCTTAAAGTGCTTCACCCAGGAATGGCTGGCTTTAAACCCCGTACATTTTACGTCCTGTGCAGCTAGCATAGCCCATTGCTGAATTGTCACGTCATGTATAACTTCATTATTCTGATGGGCAATGTCAAATTGGGCTTTTACGACACATGTTATTCTCCTCAATTTGTCGCGGCGGGTGCCTCCCCTTTTCACTTGCTCTGCCCACAAATATAAATCTTTCTTGCTTTTTAAACGGTGAAACTTACTTTTTACCGACGAAAAGGAAAGTGGGCGCCTCTTACCGCTTTTCCACCGACAGTAGTGGCTCAGCTGGCTAAAGCGCAGCGTTAGGTCATGGGACCAAGCTCTCTGCTGACTCGGTAGACGCGTGGGTTCGAGCCCCACCGTCGGCTGTCCTTGAAATGGTTTTCCGTGGTTTCCCATTTTCAACACCAGGCAAATGCTGGGACGGTACCTTCTGATAGGCCACGGCCGATTCCTTCCACATCCTTGCCCAGTTTCATTCATCTTCATCCATTCCATCTCTCATAACGACGCGCAGGTCGCCCACGGGCGTCGAATAGAAAGACCTGCACTCGGCCTCTCGTGAGGCCACACGAAAAAAAACCGCTTTTCCAATAATCAACAGCATTTTGTTTGTATTCCATACCTACAGCTTCATCTGACACTTTCCTGGGTGAGCTATCGGTGGCAGTCCAAATATTATCTTCATCAGAGTTGTTGGTGTTACTGGTGTTACTGTCATCCGGTAGCTCATGTGTGGCGACAGTAAGAGTAGAATAGGAGTCCACGTTCATAGTGCTGTTCTCTATACAAATAAACACACTTGTTACAAGAGACGAACGCCAGAAAGTCACATAGGCACAAAACCATCAATAGCCTATAGGCTATAGCCTACCATCCAAACTGTCCAACAGGTCCTGTTCTTGAATGCTGAGAGGCCTTTCCATACATTTTCCATATTTTTCCTCCAAACAACATATAACTTTTGCAATGTTAATATTGATCATGCAATGCATGGGACACTCTCCGTATACGGATATAAGCGTATGCCGGGTCTGTCGCCTCTCATTCGGTGACTGTACGCCGTAGGCCGGGAAGCAACCTCTGACGCAGCCAATGAAGCTCACGCCGCTGGCGCGCCAATTTAAACGTATAAATCTTAATTTTTCATCTAGTACAAGGGGAAGTTAATTTCCGAAAGATTTCTCTTCACGGTTCTGCCTATTTGGGCTCACGCAACGTATCTACAAAGTTCCAGCAGGATCTGCGATTCCCCGGTTCAGAGACTTCCCTAGTAAGGAGTTCTCAATAACTCTACTAATACACAACAATGCTTTAACTTCCTCTCATAACAGTACTTATATACCATAATACGGCAATACCCTCGTATTTCAACACAATATTTACTCGCAGACTTCACAATCATCTATATACGGCTTGAATTCCTCGTATATCCAATACACAACTTCAATAACATCACCTCAATTGTTCCCAACAATTGTTCAATAGTACTTGCATTAATTCCTTCTAGCATTTATTTTATCGTTGTTCCAATAAACTGCTTACATGCCAACAGCAATATCTGTTCAAATTGACACACTCATCGTTTTCAAAACGATTATTATGAAAGATCTAAGAGGTTTACTAAACGTTGTTACTTTGTTATCAATGTCATGTCTTAATAAAAATATAGATGTTCGTTTCTCCATACTGATCATTACTTCAAAGTTACACGGCTGCACTACTACATTGACACTTAATATAGTGTTACATTTGTGTATAAATAACAACTTGTGTTATTTTAAGTGTCCAATAAATATCAATCACTTTCCCTAATGTCGGATGAATTATCTTCCAAGAAGATATGTCTCAAATAATGTTAAATTTAATGAAGGGCAAAGCCTTTCTTCAACTAAATGGGTTTGTCAACGCCTGAATGTATCTTCATTCTATACAAAGAATGTTCATAAGTACTTGACTTCATATCGTAATCATAACGAATATTACTTGCCAGATCGACGAACTGTTCATAGTAAAGGGTGATATTTCACAGTATATCACGCGTAGATTTCTTCTCCTAACTAGTGTTCTTCATACAATAAGAATGCCCAATTCGTTTTACTCAAAAATGAATTTACTAAAACATCAAAGACAAACTGTCTGAAATCTTGCATAAAAATCGAAAATCGTCGAATACTAACTTATTAAAAAAAATCAAATGGAAAATGAATTCTCAAACAAATAAACTTCAGTTCAGAAACTGAATCGTTTAATTTTCAAGTATAGATGACTAAAGACTATACGATCTTGTAAAATAAACTTGAGAAACATCGAAGTGAAAATACATGAATTAAATATGGGGAAATGTTGTTCACAAATGCTGTCACATTACTCAAACGACATAATAATGTAAAACAATTCTACCTTGTCTTGTAGACATATGACGTTCATATCAGGTATTCAAAAATACCTAGGTGTTTCATCTTCCTATATATGAATTGTCGAAACCAAATCCGTTCCACGCCAGTGGAAAAACAGTGACCTCAGGGATGGAAGGATTTCCTCCCCGGCTAACACTCGTCTCCGCCGGACATCGAACCTCGTCCCTCGAACATGAACTCCAAGTCTCGAACAACTACCGGGCCTGGTATCTGGTATCTTCTGTCTTCCCATTGACGACTCTTCATTTGCCGACATCATTCGAATGTTCCCCATCATTATCGAGCAAAGTATTCCATATAGTGTCTTCGTTACAAATACAATTTGTAAGTCGTACATCGAATCACTATAGTAGATGTTAATGTTCATTTGGTTGGTCAATGAAAGATTATAATTGCTCATAGTCGAGAATAAATGTACATGAATATACATTAAATATACTGGATGGAAATGTACATAATGTTTCATGTTGTCTCGGCAATGTAGACTTCCTAGATGTTATACATATTTCCGTCGTTAATTAACGTTGCTCCATGTTGTCAATCACAACTCTGTATCGGCATACCCCAATCGCACAAAAGTCTTAGTCCTTAATCTCAATCATCATCAATGGGTTATATAATGATTCCTCTTGATAAATGTTTGTAGTCATCATAATCTTCAAATAATACAAAGTCTCAATGTTCATATAATATCACTGTGCTACTCACTTATTTCCGTATCGTAGACTTAAATATGCTGTAGTCTCGCTGCACTAAAAGTGTTTCTTCCTACTGAGATACGCAACTTTCTCTGACAGATATAAATCGTCCTAAAACTGCCTAATTACTCAAATTAATACCTTTCAATCTTCATACACCGTTGCTATGTATCTATCTGTATATACTGAATACAATTTCCTTTCACTAAAGTCGAATACTTGTCCGCTATAGACTGATACAACCTTCACTCAACTTCGCGTAGTTTGACAAGCGAGGCTTCCACTATATACTGGCCGTGATCGGCACTGTCCCCTCGAGTGGTGTCTGACCGTACTCGGCTGAATTCTACGGGAATGAACTCTCCCGGATAACACGTCTTGACTCTCCCAAGTCTCCAAGAATAAGAACGCTTCTTCTAGTCGTCCCCACTCCAGCTCGTCTTATTGTCGACGCCATTGTTACTCCCGCGTAGTTAATGGTGCGCAATTGAAATATGCTTATTACAGTGAATTTCTTCCCTTTTGCGACTTTTGAAGTATTACCAATATTTTCTCTTAATTTTCTTGATAATTTCAATTGAATAAAATTGTTACATAGGGCTTAAATGGAATAGTTAATCACATTATCTAGATAATATCCATATCAGCTTCCATAAACCCTCTTCTCATTGGCTGTGGGCATATATCCAATGATATATTTTATAACAATAAATTGGTTATATTTCGCGGTATTGTCTTGTTGCTAGGCACTTTTCAATGTTCTAGTATATTCTCGAGCGTCACAAATCACGTGACTGGGCTCTCCCCTTGCCTGCGTTCGCTAACAGAACTCGCTTGAGCCACTTTCCAGGATTTATATTTCAATGTTAAACTGTATCATTGGGCTCGAAAAATATCATCATTTTCATCATGTAGCATTCAAATTTCGGACGCAGTACTGTACTCGAATTTGTGGATTGAGCTACGTCAGTCTCGCCCACAAAATTATTCATGAAGTTTTGAAGTTGTATTGAAGCTGGAAATTGGACTTGAGAACTGTTTGGAGACAGGGGAGCTCAGCGCGAAGGTGTTGACTAATCAGAAAAAAGATGGCTGAAAACTATTATCATAGGCGCAGAGCAAGTCTTTTTATTTGAACTCCTACGAGGTAGATAACCCACTTAACCAAAATAGGTGAGCGAAGGTGTCCTCTGTTGCTAGTCAGGGTCACGTGATAACCGAGGACCAATGAACAAATTTCTTGAAGCAATTACCCGCCTTTGCAATAATGATATTTCAATTAATTATACTAAATTTGAGGCTTGGATAATTAATAATATTTATTTGAGGAATTGTTCTGAAGAGATTTCCGAAGATATTTGCCCCCAGATCGATGGAAATTAGATATGTACAGATTCCCGCCAGATTTGCGCGCGGAACGCCATGATTGTGCAATAATCGGAGTGAAGGTGGGAGACCTTGGCGTCTATTCGAGGCTGATTGTTCGGGCGACTTCTGAAGTGATTGGTTGTGTCGATCCGTGATTGTGTAGCACGCTCAGGAAAATGCTTGACTGCAGATTGAACAAAGAAAGTGCTTTAAGTAAATGATCAACGACTTGATATTTAAATGCATGTGTAGTTCTCAATACACAAGTAATTACGGTGAAGTTTTAAGAGAATATACGATATAATTTGAGAGAGAAATATCGTGAGCGCAGACAAAGAAAATCTATTTGCGAGCAGTGAAGCGCGTTTTAGAAATGTGATAGTTATAAAAGTGGACAGGCAATCTTGTGAATCAAGTGAATGCAAAGTGAACAGAAGTCAAAGCGTGCATTTGAAAGGCTCGACAACAATTGGCAACTCCAGCTATCTGATATGACATCTAGCGGTAAAAATGAGAAACTTACCAAGTAGGGTACATTTGTCACGTGGTGACTGTTTGTATTATGGTTTCTTGTATTGGTAAACAGATCGTGGTAAATTGTTCGTGTCTTTATACATAAGTAATAAGTTTTACTCGTTGATAGAGTGAAAAATGAGTAAAAGCAAAGTGTATTGCTCAGTTTACGGCTGTAAGTCGATGTATAAGAGGGCTGCGGATATACGTTTTCATCACTTTCCAAAAGATGCAAATAGCAATAGCCGAAATGTGATGATACCTAAAAATACCTAATAATAATACCTTTCCACCCCGGGAAGGATCTAACACTTGTCGAGGTAGACAGACAGAAGACCTGCGACGTAAAGCCAGCGAAGGTGATTCAGTTTAAAAACAGCTGTTACGATGGGCGCGCTGGTAAGATTGAAGTTACTTGAATAATTAATTAAATAATTAATTATTGGCTGCTTGGTAGGGAGAAGGGATGAATTTAACTTGTATTAAAACTCGGGGGGCGACAGGAATTGCTTGATTTGGATGGTTAAAAGGTGGGTTTGGTGTTGAATATTTGAATGGTAGCGGAATCACTCATTCTACAGTGCCCACGGGGAGACAAGTTAGGCCTATATGACTCGTAGTGGAATAGCTCGAATATCGAAGAACTTAGCGATTACGAGGTGTAGGCTTGGCGGAAAGGCTGGCGGATCATCAGTTTGACATCAATTCACGATATAAGTCGGAGCTTGGAACAGTGGCGTCTGGTTTGCGTGGATGCTAGTCTCGGAATGATAAAAGTAGCACAGCTTCGGTGTGTTATTTATTTGTTTATGTACCGTATTTCTCTATTTGAATGTCCTCGGCGTTGACTCAGGATCGACATTTACATTATATTGCGCATAATAGTACCGAAATAATGTCCGAAGTGTAGCCCTGTGTAAATTTGAATCAGCTGATCTACATCAACCATAAAAACTGATGCTTGAAAATATGCAAATGACACCAAAAAATCCAGTGGAACACACAAATTAGATCACGTGTATCGCACAGTTGTACATATATACAATTAAAAATAACACTGTCATTACTTTAGAGACCACATTTACTGATTATAACCGAAAAATAAAAAGTGTTCCATATCAAACGCGTGTTATTGAGTATTTTAAACCCTACTTATCCAGACCGACCGCAGCGCCCCAAGTGTTAGTTTGAGTTGCCAATAGTTTAAAGCCATTACCCAAATCATGACATGCCAACATATAAAGATTTACTTACTTCTTTCAGAAATATCGCACCTTGGAACATTGTATGAGATTGAAGATTTTTTAAACATTGCATATTATGAAAATGGAAGATTTTACGAAAATGAGATTGGGAGGGACATAGTGTAATTCTTCGATGAATATGACGGTTATGTGCTAAGCTATGCAGTGGGAAATGTAGTCTGCGTAATGGACTCGAGAATATCAGGAGTGACTTAAACTTAATGTCGGGCGGAGACATGATATTTTCGCGGTCACTTCAAGGTTAAACAATGCTATGCAACAATCTGAGTTAGTTCGTTAGTTAGTTATTGATGTTTTAAGGGGCGGAACTACGAGGTCATCTGCCCCTCTTACCACGGATTAAAGAATACAAATTTGGAATTCAATTTAAAATTTTGAGGTGGACACCTAAATTTAAAACGATCTAAAATTAATCAAACATTTTTTTAAATAAACAAATATTGCGGAAAAACAAAAAAATATCATTCAAAAACGAACAAGTCGTTGAGTCAATTTACACTGGAAAATTTAGATTGCTGGTCCTAACTCACTCTCACTTATAAAGCGGATAACGCGACCAGCAGCCACCGCGACATCGGTTAATATTAGTTTGAGTGTCGTCTGCAAACCAAGGTTTCTTCGTAAGTCAGCAAGATCCACACACTCGGTGAAAGTGTGGGCCACGGTGAAAACGGCTCCACTGGTACAAAGTAGGGGGTCTTCCCTTCACATTAGGTACGAGTGGCGAGATCTTGTATGACCTATCCTTAGACTACACAAAATGATGGACTCTCTCCGTGAGCAGAAAGAGCTCCGCCACACGCGAGTAGTTCCCTTGATCGCTCTCTGTTTACTGGGCAGTGGTTCAGCTAGCCACTGACTCTCCCATGATGCCAGTACTTGTCGGCGTAACTGAGAGCAAATATCTCTAGCGGGTACCTCCATTGGTCGAGGTGGTAGTGATACCGCCTCTTTTGCAGCTTGATCAGCTAACTCATTTCCCGCAATTCCCATGTGGTTTGGAAGCCACAGAAAGGTGATTCGAGTGTCAGAGTGGCACAGCCCAGCTAGCAGGTCGTGGATTCGCTGCACTAGGGGGTGTTGCGGGAAACATGTAGCAATTGACTGCAATGAACTCAAAGAGTCGGTACACACGAGAAAGTGGATTCGTGCATCCAGTAGTGCAAACTGCAGAGCTTCATAGACGGCAATGAGCTCCGCAGTAAACACACTACAGGTCTCAGGCAAAGAGATCTTGGTATATGCACCATCAATAACGTAAGCACAACCCACTTTCTCGTCAACCTTCGAACTATCCGTGTAGAGAATGCCAGCGTCCGGAAATTGGTGAACTATGCTGTGGAACTGCCTCCGATAAACGGAACATCTAAATATGAGTATGGAATTCGACGACGAGAACTTCGAGATGCGAAGAGCAGAAGAGCGGTACGGGTTGAAGCATAAGAGAGAAGAAGAAGCCGGGGGTCGAACGAGGAAGGAGACCGTGGACGCACGAGGCGGTCCGAACGGGCGAACATCATGGACCTGTATTGGTGTACCTTCATGGAGCGGTCCTGGCGTAACAACATGGTGCTGTGAGATGTCCGGAAGTGTTGGCGTCGAACCCAGGAAAGTGCCTGGAGCTCAAACCGCAGCACGTATGATTATACGTGATTCTCATCGTTTGAACAACTATACCCTGCACAAAGTAAGACGAGAAGTCCCTTTATGTAGTTCAGTTTTGTAGCTGGTGACTTAGAAGTCTATCTGTAAGTGACCATTTCGATCATTTTCCTACTTTAGCAAGTTTAATATTTTTTTTTCATTTTTCATTATTTCTTTGTCTTTGATGGATGCTTTAGGAAGTGAGTTTTATCTGTGTGTTTCGTCATTTTTAACTGAGGATTTAATTCTTAGGAGGACTATTCGAGTCCTAGGTTCGACTTAATTGGAGATTTCATTTTAGTTGCTTTTGGAATAATGATTTGAGGATGGAGGATTTTTGTATTTTAAATGATTTTCGCATTGCGATTGGTGATCGTAATTTTTGGATTGTAGGAATTTTCACATTTTTTGGATTTTGAGAAAATCCTATTTTTGTATTTTATTTTGACATTATCTGATTTATTTATTCTCAGATATTTCAAAATTTTATTGGAGTTTGAATTTAAGATTATCGTATATGATCAATGCTCGATCATATTTTTTCATTATTCTGAACAATTGTAATAAACAAGACTGCTATTGTTATCGTGAAAGAAAATTGTAACAGTGGATTTATTCGAACAAGTATTTAAATATTATGAAAGCAAGATAAATGTTTGTGAAAGAGGTGGTACTGAAGAATATAACGACCTCCATCATGGAGGTCGAATGAAAGCTAGGAAGTTTCAGAGAACCTATTGTTATCGTGAGTTTATTATGAAATACCAGAGAAATGAAAAAGGAACCTATAAATATTTTTGAGGTGCACAGTGATCAGCTGTTATTCATATTGAGAAGCAACGATATTAGTAGAGAAATATGGTAAGTAAACGATTCACTCATTTTGGTAAGTACGGCAACAATGGCCTACGTGAATGTTGGTAGAAAGTAAGTCGAAAGTGAGGTTTATTGGAAGGCAGTATCCCGTTTTGTAGCTTGCCACGGTGGGTGAGTGGATAGCGTGTCGGTCTACTAACCCCAAGATTGCAGGTTCGCTCCTGGTCGTGGTAAGGGATTTTTGAAAGGCGGCAAAAATACGACACGCATGTCATACGATGTTGGCATGTTAAAGAACCCATTTGAATTCAGTAGGCCGTGTTCATAATGGCAAAATTAATCTCGGGAGTTTCCGCCAACACAAAGTTCCTCATTTCTCTACTAGAAAGCGCTATAGTGTTCAAGGAGCTTAGATATCTAACCTCCTTGACTTTCATAGTGATTCAAGGAACAACGAAATTCGGCATGCAAGCTACCCTCTGGGTGTCAAATTACAAAGCTTGCACCCGGCATCCGAGGCCATACGATATTATTATTATTATTATTATTATTATTATTATTATTATTATTATTATTATTACTATCCCGTTTTGTAGAACGAGGCAGGCCTAATGTTATGTTGCAAGTTGTTTAAGGAAGGCCTGAGATTGTATTGCGAGTTATTATAGAAAGCGTTGTCATGGTAAGTAACAACATGGCGGCTGAGTGAACAACACGGCAGTGAGTAGCTCCGAAAACATTGTGTATTTCAGAGTGTATTCGAGGAAGAACCTTAACCATATTAGTCACCCGACAATATAAGTGCATACGTTACCCAGTAACTAATAAGAACATCAATTAGAATTACTAACTTCCTCGTAAATTGGTTAAATAGGAGTTTTCACCTGCATCGGCAACATGGGCGACTGTAGAGAGTGTGGTGGTAGCTTGGGGAAGGCTGGAAAGGTACAGTGTGGTTCATGTAAAATGTGGTTCCACGAGAAGTGCGTGAATACATTGAACAGATTCACCGAGTGGATGTGTGTGCAATGTGTGGACTATAGTGCAACAATAAGTGATAGTAACGAAGACGCTCCATCAATGGAGAATATTTATGGAATGCTGAAAGACTTAAAAGAACAACTTAAAATCATAAAAGGCGAACAAAGAGCGAGAGAGACTGATCTAGGTAACTCATTGGAATTGTGCCATAAGAAACTAGACGATTGTGTAACATTAATTTCTAACCTGCAGATAGAAATTAAGGAATGTAAAGGACAGATTGACACATTAACCCAGCAAAATGTAAATCTCAAAGCGAAGCTAAAATCCCTAGAAACCCGCCTAGGAGAATCTGAGCAGTACACACGTAGGAATACGGTGGAAATACACGGTGTCTCGGAAGTTCCTAACGAAAACATTATTGAAACTGTGAAGAAAGTAGGTCAAGCTCTGGATGTGGTCATCACTGAAACAATGGTAGATGCCTGTCATCGACTGCCTAAGTCACCTAATCATCAACACAGTGGCATCATATTAAAATTCGTTCGGCGGGACGACAATGAACATTTCATGGAGCGTCGCCGGGTGAAACGGAATCTCTCCACTCGTCACGTTGGTCTTCCTGGCGACAGTGTAATTTATGTGAACGAGAGTTTATCACCAGAGAAGAGGAAATTACTGTCTCAAGCTCGGAACATCAGGAGAGAGAAGGAGTATTCTTTCTTGTGGGTAAGAAATGGACACATTAAAATACGCAAATCTGAAGGTTCTCGAGTCATCGTAATTCGAAATGAGGATGACCTGAACACTCTCTAATGGTATCAAAACCTAGATTATCCATTTATTATCAAAATGTAGGAGGAATGAATACAAAATTAACTTTATTCAATGAAAAGCTGATCACCAAAAAGCATGACTTAATTCTAATTACAGAAACTTGGTTATCTAGTAAAATCGCTGACAGTGAGGTCTGTTGTGATATGTACAGAGTATACAGGGCTGAGATGCTTGTTAGAGCAGGGGATGGGGGTGGCTGTTTTGGTCCGGAGCGGATTAACAGTACTCAAGGTCGAAAGAATGACTGTCAGCTTGGAATGTCTATTAGTGAAACTGGTTATTGGAGGAAATATTTGGTACTGGTGTATTCTTTGGAATACACGGTAAGATAGAGTAAACTTTTACTGCTCTTTGCTATAGTTCATTCCTTCCTTCTTCTCAAACACCAACAGTGATCTTCCAATTTCTCCTTGCTGTTTATGGTTCTCATGTTACTTGTGAGTCTGTTCTAGATATATATCTTCCATGACCCACCTAGCGTCATCTAGCAGCGAATCTCTGAAGTTCCTCAATTCTTCCCTGTACAAGAGGACTTCCTTATCAATCTGACCACCAGATCTCGTCGCCATCGCCAGCTATCATCTCCGTGATCAAGAGAACTTCGTCTACTTTTTCACCCACCAGGCTGCTCTAGTGTCGCCTACTATCAACTCTTTGAAGACCATTCATCAAGAAAAAATTTATTTTTGTAAAGTTGTCTATTCTGATATGTATTCCTTTTGTTTCCTACCCCCACTCTTTTCCCTTCCCTGGTCCCTCTGTGCTTCGCTGAGCGTGTCTCACTTGTACGCCGGCAGTCGACTCAGTCAGTTGAAGCTCAGCTAGAGCTTGCCTCCTCAACTCAAGAGGCAATTTATTTAAATTCCACGCCATGTTGGAACTTTAATCTCAACCGTCAAAGGGAACTTCACCTTCGCCGTGAAGCCAAGCTAAGCACTACTTCTACGTTCTTCAACTAATTTTAATGGATTTTAAATAGCTACATGCTTTTAATGATCATTTTATAGGCAGTGTGAGATCACTATATTTGGGGCAATAATCATACTTCGCGAGATTTTCCATGCTGGGCTTTGGTTTGTCTAAGCCGATCTTAATAGGAAGCGGCATTTCTTATGCTTATTAAATGAGAGATCTTCTCACAACGTGGGATACCATTGAATTACCCACTGTCTATAAAATACGTAGCTCGTTCCACCGCTGGAATAAATTTTGCCCTATTCTTCAGTCAGGATTGCTCTGGAACCTTCCAGAATCTGCACTCTATCTACCAGTTATACCGTCATGTATTTTCCACTCGCATGTGGGAATACCTTTTCTAGCTAAGGAATCTTCCTTATGAATTACTGCTCAACAGCTAATTTTTTCTTCCTCCGTTGGGATTTTCTCTGGCGCATTTAACTGTAATCTACAACTTTCTCAAGCAATAGGCTCTCGCAAATCTAGTGTAACTAGTTATCTTCCATAATTGCAATAACTTTCTTTGCCATAAACCTTTTGTGCTACTACAGTGAACATTTCATCTATTTAACAGACTATAGTGAAAACAGTGTTTGTTCAACGTTTCATCCGCGTCGCGTTCGTCCGATTACTATAAATACGGCCATGAACACTAATCCTCAATCCCATTTGGTCTCTCCCAAACCCTTTACTAACCAACCAAAATAATAAAATTGTTACTTTAGGTCCTTCTCAATGAGGTGTCACTCTAAATAAGTGCCCTCCCTCTTTTGCTTATATATCACAAATTAATGTCTGCATAACTACGTGTCTGGTACACGTCTCAAATTATCTTGTTTGTCCCTTCTAATTAGGGAATACAATTCTTTCAACTCATAAGTGAGTTATCTCTAGGTTTCACGAAAGGGAAACTTGCCCCATTTGTCTCGTGATTCCTACTTAAACATAGGAGATCTAGAAACTTCCTTTCGATTTTTCTCTTCAGGTTTCACAATAAGCGACCTGCCCTATTTGCATAATCCAACCAAGTAATTCAGCATTAATATAAGAAGTTATAGAAACTTCTATTTTATTCTTCCTGTTTTTTGTTATTGTTATTTCCGAAGTTGTTACTCTTTCTAGGATATTAACTTTGAAATTCCTTGATTTATTGTCTAACTTAAATCACTTTAATTATCTTTAAATTTTTCATTTTATCTTTGCCATTTCAAAATCTTGCGAAGATTTTAAAACATATAAAAGGTTTGAAACCAAAAGAATTGTTAATTGCCTGGCGCAAGCTTTAAATGTTTTCGGAGGTCTGCGACCCCAAATTGTTAACAAAATTGAAATTATATATTTGTTAAATTCATTACACTCTTTTGCATTGTTAAATAAATTAAAGAGTTCTTTTTCGCTTTATCATTTCTCTAGCATAACGGTTAGGCAAGATCCTGTCTTCCTTGACTCTTCCCTCTTAATGCAAATAAATCTATTGATAGGGCTTTCGCCACTTGTTGCATTTGAGCAAGAACTCTTAGTTGACAACTTGGTAAAGTCTCTCTTAGCTTTAATAGCTAATTCTAACTGGCCAGTAAGGCAAGCATAGCTCGCTACGCCAGCTTCCTGCTTGTGGAGATTCTCTCCAACACTTATGGTTGGTTTTTCAAAATATAAGTGTTTCTCATGGTCTAAACTCTTAGTCGGTGCCTTGCTGGGTAAAAGCTTAGCCATTTCCAAATGCAACTATTGGTACACTTACCAAAATTATTCCCAAAGTTAGAATTGCTTTATCCCTATCCCTCGTGGAAACATTTGGTCGCTCTTTAGGAATTCTACAATTTCGAAAACTAAAATATCTAAACCGATTCAAATTTTTGGCGTTCTTCAAATTATTTGTTTAAAAACAAACTCCTTTGAACAGATACACCATAAATCTGTTACTCTTTGTCTTGCCAGACCATCACCCTTCCCCATAGTAGGCATATGTATACTTGAGAGGGAATACTCTAAAGCCACTCTCTTGCAAACCGCCCAAGTTCTAGCAGCGTTTCCAGGTCCCTACCCACTTTAGGTATCTGAGAGCGGATTTGCAGTGGCAACCGCCTTTGAGTACATTTAAAGTTAAACTTATAACTTTTGTAGGACTCTCCTCCTATTTCTCCATCCTTTTTCTCCAGTCCGAAACCCATCTCCTTCTCTTTATCATCTTCCCTTGGGGGTTAGGTTATTCCCAAGCTAATAATCTACCCAGGTACGTCTGTAATGTTTACATTCCACCAGCTTCAAAAGTAGAAACATACAGGCAACTATACCGGTGGTTGGAATCCAGCACAGAAATAAATATATGATAACAATTTATTAATCTTTGGTGACTTCAATATCCCAACAATACAAAGTACAATAATTAAAGATGACAATATTCACACAAGGGAACTCGTAAATTTTATTAATTATCTTCAGCTAAAATCTTATAATTCAGTACTAAACCGTAAAGGGAGGACGCTGGACTTAGTTCTATCCAACAAACCGAACATAAATGTAACGGAAAACACAGAGCCACTCTTACCGCAGGATCGCCATCACCCAGCTCTGGATGTGGAAATATCTCTAACTATATGTCGAAACCAAGTAATTATCCAGCCTAATGATACCTATAACTTCCGGGAAGCCGATTTTGAGCAAATGTACACTCGGTTGAGGGATAGTGCCTGGGGTCAAATATACGAAAGGAAGGAAGATTGTAGTTTTACGTGACCGTGAATCTTGTGATTATGAGCCACGGGACCTCCTTTTTACGTGGAATCCGAACCACAGGACATGGCATTTCACTTCGAAAATCTCAGATGCATTGACCGGGAATCGAACCCGGACCGCCTTGGTGAGAGGCATACAGTCAAATATACGAGTGCACTGATGTAAATACTGCAGTAGACCTGTTTTATCAGATTTTTAACACAGTACTTGGCGAAACCGTTCCTATTATGTAAACGACAATCGGGCAGAAAATATCCTGAGTAGGTAATATAGGGCGGTTCTGGCGCAGGGGCTAATGGGCAAGATGGCCGCCGCGCGCAACCAGCCTTATGTTATTCTTATGGAGGGGTCATTCAGAGCTGGCGCAGTGGCTAATGGGCAATATGGCCACTACGCCCCGAGACCGTGAATGACTTTACAGGGAGAGGTTGGCCGTGTAGTTGCTAAATGGAATATTTATTATTATTATTATTATTATTATTATTATTATTATTATTATTATTAGGTAATTATTAATTGATCATGTGCAATCCAGACCAGCTTTATATTGTCAGCCACTTAGTGTAGTGGCTAGCTTTCTTGGCTGTTACTGCTAAGGCCGGGTTCGATTCCTGGCTCTGACAAGAAATTTAATTTCTGGTCTCACGAGTGGAACGGTGTACACTCAGTCTTGTGACGCAAAAGTGAGAAAAGGCGGGTTTTAATTCATACCTCTGCCATTCAGCCTAACCCAACTTCATTTAACCTAACCTAACCTAACCTAACCTAACCTAACTTCAAAGTAATAGCAAATATGAGAGCAAATGTGAGAGCACACATAATAAACTAAGTTATAACCTAACCTAACCTAACCTAACCTTACCTAACCTAACCTAACCTAACTTCAAAGTCAGAGCAAATATGAGAGCAAATGTAAGAGCACACATAATAAACTAAGTTATAACCTAACCTAACCTAACTTAACCTAACCTAACCTAAAAGTGCGAGAAAAAAAATGTGAGCAAAAAGTGTGAGCAAAAAAGTAAGAGCAAATGTGAGAGCACAAATAATAAACTTAGTTATAACCTAACCTAACCTAACCTAACCTAACCCACAGAAACCTCATTTAAAGATTTTAGATTTTTCATTTTAACATTTTACATTTTAACATTTTAGATTTTAGATTTTTTCATTTTATATTTTTTAGGTTTTACATTTTACATTTTTGATTTTTTGTATTTTAGTTTTTAGTTTTTTTTAGATTTTACATTTTAAATTTAAGATTTTTTGATTTTAGATTTTACATTTTACATTTTCCGAAAAGAGTAAACTACAAGGTCACATACCTAACCTCACTAAACCTAACTATACCAAACCTAACTTAAGCTAATCCAAAGGCTAATGCACATACACAAAGTATATAAGTGCTCATGCAACTATCCTTATGCTAGTCTTATAGGCTACTGTACAACAAGATCACTACCCCAACCGAGTATTTTTTCTTTCATTTTGTTGTTTACGCATTTGTCAATTTTCTAATTTCCCATTTACAGTTTTTTAATGTTAATTTTAAGTTTTACAATTTCATAATATGGAAACATGGAATTTGCATTTTGTTGTTTACACATTAGTCAATTTTCCAATTTTCCATTTTCAGTTTTTTTTATGACAGTTTTAGGTTTTTCAATTTAATAATATGGAAACATGGATTTTGCATTTTGTTGTTTACACATTTATTAATTTCACAATTTCCCATTTACAGTTTTTAAAATGTCAGTTTAAAGTTTTTCAATATCATGATATAGAAACATGGATTTTCCAATTTGTTGTTGTACATTTGTCAATTTACGAAATTCCCATTTACAGTTTTTAAAATTTCAGTTTAATGCTTTTTCTATTTTGTCAATATGGAAACATGGATTTTCCAATTTGTGTTTTACATGTTCATTTTGCATTAGGAGTGGAGAGAGGTGGGTAGTAATTAAAAATGTACAAGCAGTGTCCATACAATATTTTTTATTTTAAATACATGTACACTATTTACACATAATACATTTTTATATATATATATTCTTTTTTGTTATAAATTGTACAGTTGTTTTTATTTTGTTTTCTATTTATATTTATTTTTTGATTATGATTACTATTTTATTTTATTTTTGTAGTGTTATTGTTTTATTTCCTAAATTGTTTTATGTATTTGCTAGTTGCAGGCAGAAGATTTTGATATTCATAACTTAACTCTTTAAGCATGGTCAATGATTGAGTAATGACCATAGGCATGTGTACCTATACCATCAGCATCAATCACTCTTTTATCATCACTAGGACACAAAGCAATTTTGTTTAGTCTTATAGATGATATGTCATGTTGTTTAGAAGTGATAATGTTCATTGGTATTCTTTTTACATTGTTTTTCATGACACAATCCTTATAATCTTGAAAGCTTATACAATTTTTGACAACACCTCTGTTAATACCTTTAATCTTTTTGATTTCTTTACCATTTATGTCTAAAGCGTACATTTTAGCTCTAAGTCCAACAAATGCTTTTATAATTTGTCCACAAGCCTCGTCTTTAAATTTCCCCAACGTTTTCTTGTTTGATGTAGAGTAACATATGTGATTAGTAGGATAATCTGATGTGTCCAGGTGTTCTAGGAAATCCAACTTGTCTTGATATACATCTGGGGTGTTAACCAAATAAATGAACGAGTCGGTATCCATATACATGAGTTTAAGATTGTCCATTCCATAATAGGGTAGCAGGACATCATAGTGGTGGGAATACATTAGAGTTTTTGAAATATCCAGTATACACATTCCAATATATATAGGCTTATTGAATACAATGTTACGTTTAGCCATGTGGAAAGCAGCTAGGTTGGGACCATAAATTGTTCTGTCGATGAATGTTGGTTTAGCTATTAGCTTTTCTGCCTTTTTGCTGTCAGTCACAAGACGTATGTCTATTCTTTTACGGATATTTTCCATTGTTTTCCCAAAAATGGCATTGTTGAATAATTTGTACAGATTTTTCTCAAAATCATTTCTGGCTTGTTTTCGAAGGTTGTTATTAAAATCAACGTATGCCTTTAACCAAGGTCTTTGTTTAAACTTTAACACACGATGAATTTTTATCAATTTTATTCCATGATCTAAAGCCTGTTTTAATGCCATGTAGTGAACAACATATCGCCTTCGATTTCCAAGATGAGGAATTAGTTTTTTCAGAGACGAATCCTTAGGTTGTGTACACTCTGGTAGGAAAGGTAAATCGTTGTGTAGATCATGAAGGTCAGATGGGTAATCAACATCAACGTCTAGAATGTATCCCACAGGATCGTCTTTCTTTAGTTTTTCTAGATCAACAGTATCTGGAGAAACCCACTGAAATCCACCATAAGGAAGGGAGTGGCACATAGCCCACCCGTATTGGTTGTTGGCATCATCATAGGTAATAAACTGCGATGGTTTCTCAGAATCATAGGTTTCCATGTATTTATTGTTAGCTTTAGCATACCGATGAGACACCTGGCATATGCCTCCACGTATTCCAGACTCGATTAAAAGAATCTGATCGTAATCCTGTAGCAATTCCAGTTCAATGCCTGTGTAAAGGAGCATTGCCTCGAAACTTAAACCAGGCGAAGTAAAGAAGTGTGCAGCATCCACTCGGTGTGTTTCTAGTGTTTTGTTTCTAAACGTTTCAAAGCTGTCTGCAAGAAGGAGTACATCTGATGTTAGGTAGAGGTCACTACATTCCCCTAGAGTTTTAATGTTGAACTGATTCCAGACATTTTTGGCATGTTCATAGCCTTCTTGACTAACATCTTCTTGACTTAATTTGTTAAAGAATGCCTCTTTTGGAGGTAAACACGTTTCACTTAACTTTTCCCATGAGTCAATGTAGTCATAACAAAATACCCCTTTACGAGTCATGAGCATTGCATTTTCTTTTCCAAAGTACTTGTCTGTTTCAGGGTATAATGTTAAGTTGGAAACTAAGTTTTCCAAACTACTCGGCATTAACCGAAACGTATCCACAAATCTAAGCTTAACATTTCCTACATATTTGGTAAAGGAAATGTACTTTTCTTTGGAGTTAGCGATAACATCCACTCTCTCAGTAGTACACCCCAATTGCTTTACAATGAAATTTGCGTCGTAGCCACTCATATTATGTAGAAACACAGGAACGGGGTTTCGTGTTTTACACCTCAAATTACAGTTATTGTGAGCACTTCCACGGTATTCCCCTGTAATATGGCAGTGGTCTCGAACTTTCCAGTCCTGTTGGGTAAATGGTTTTTGACACAAATAACAGGTTTCAGAACATTGGAACTCTGCTTCTTGAGCCTGAGTTAAGGCCTTTGGAACATTTAAGCTGTAAAGGCGATCAATTTCATTAGCTATTGAGATCAAACAGTCCATAAACTTTTCTGCAGCGTCAGGCCCACGATAAATAACAGGTTGGCTTGAAAGATTTGTCTTTATGTGTTCCACAGCAGGTGAGGGTTTAACGTATATACCAAAGCTCATAGGAACATGACTCTGGTATGGCACTGTATAACTTGCCTCAGGATTAGGTAGACATGTTTGATGGGGTAAGAGTATACTTTCAAAATCTGCATAGATAACGTAAGGTATTCTCAGCATTTTTTCAACATTTAAGAATTTGACAATGGGGTTTTTAATAGGCATTTCAACCCTAGCAATGTCATGCTGGACACACAAAGCTCTATGTTCTTTCATTTTTTCCATTCCTTGTTGTCCATATCGATTATCAAAGTGTGTAAAACACCGTTTACACGTATATATTTTATGTTCATGGCGGGTAATCTAATGTCTTACTAGTTTATCAAAATCTTTAATAAAGACGTAGTGGTTCTGGCCGGATGATGAACTTAGCAAAAGGAGGTCGCGATGGTCTTGCAGCTCTTGATCCACAACCTTCAGAGGGAACAATTTCTTGTCTTGTTCCAATCCAAATACATTAATAGATATATCGTTGGCTTTTTCAAATTTGGGAATGTCAGCTAGCGATGTAGGAAACGATATTACAGAAAAATCATACTTGTTTTCCAGGTCCTTGTATTTACTAATGCGATGAGCATCCTTTTTAACCAGTTTTGCTAAAATGGCATACATAAAACACTTTTCATTTTTCAAGTTTTCAGGATTAATGCAGGCTTTTCTTGCTTGTATAGCTGCTGGTAATGGAATATATGTGCTTCCACGCAAGGGATTGTACTTATTTATTTTCAATCGTACTCCTTCCACTGCTAACAAAGCCCAATTACTGCCTTTTAGCTCAGATTCCTCCATTTCCGTTGTTAACTTTGTAAATTGTGTTTCCAAGAAACTACTTTAAGTCCGATTCCAAAAATAGGGGCTGATTTCGTGTTTTAAAAGCACGATCTGTAATTTCATTGGTAGATGTATGAATGAATCTACATTCAGCCACAAGATTAACTTTTATCGACTTGTGCATTGCTAGTTCTTTCTGCATAGCTTGTATTATTTGCTGTTTGGACTCTTTAAGGTATGGATTTAAATCCTTGCACGTATCGCAACGAATGAAATAGGATTTAAGTCGACCTTCAAAAGATGTCTCATATTCAATAAGTCCATTTTTGTCAGGGACCAATGACAGTAGGTAATGTTTTGTAGGCTCTGCTTTTTGTATTTTAGCTGCCGACACAACATTACAACATTCTTCATGACGACGTCCATTGTAGGCATTGTTGAATGTACTACCACAGGTCTTGCACTCATGAAATTCACCACACGATACTTCATGTCGCTTCCTATGATAGTCTCGAAGAAAAGTCTTTCCACACTCTTTACACATATAGCTAGGAATGGCTTCTTCCATTATGAATGTTGATTTCTGCAAACAGCTGCTTACTGCGTATCACAGGGCTAGAGGTTGGTCGGTGAGACGGTCTTTCACGATGTGAACACCGTGAGAGGTAGTAGTCAACTGGTGATATTCTTGTTAAGGGTCCTCTAATATACCCCTAGTCTAGACCAACAGCTCTTTACAGCGTATGACAAGGCGGTATACTGGATAGTGAGACGGTCTTTCACGATGTGAACACTGTAACAAGTAGTAGTCAACTGATTATATACTTGCTAAGGGTTCTCTAATATACAATAGTCAAGACCAACAGCTACTTACTGAGTAGTACAAGGCTGTACAATAGTTGTTTTGATAGTCTTTCACGATGTGGTCACTGTGAATGGTGGTAGTCAACTGATGATATTCTTGATAAGGGTCCTCTAATGTACCCCTGGTTAAGGGTAACAGCTGTTCACTGCTTATGACAGGGCTAAAGACTGGTTGCTTCAACGGTCTTTCACAATGTAAACACTGTGACAGGTAGTAGTCAACTGAAAATATTCTTATGGCCTACTCAAGGTTATCAGGTACTTACTGCATATCAAAAGGCTGTACACTCATGTGTGTTAGGCACTCTTTCTTGCTAAGGACCCCAATATTCCCTACACAAGGCTATACATGTTAGTTCTAAACACTTAGTGATTAATTGTATATTCAATTTTTGTACAAAGCTTATACAAGCACGTTTTTATGAGGTAAAACTTTGTTAAATAGCTGCATGCGACACGCAAAGTATGTTTCCGCTATCTAGCAGTGACTATGAGTACTACTTGAACGACCAGCATGCTACCTAGCGCTCCATTTCAATACTCGCTCACTGAACGAACAGCACGCTATCTAGCGGACGATATTAATACTCACTCAATTACCAGCCTGCTACCTATCGGTCAATATAACAACTCACTCAACTACCAGCATGCTACATGGCTTTTTTTTGGTCAGTTTTTTGTTGGCTTTTTGTTGGCTTTTGTTGGCTTTTGTTGGCTTTTGTTGGCTTTTTGTTGGCTTTTGTTGGCTTTTGTATTAGCTCTTTTATATTTGCTCTTGCTTGTGGGGGCTTATTTGGTCTTGGAAAGTATGTCAGTCCTTTTTTTATGGCTGTAAAATGCTTACAGCCATGTTTGTAAGCAGCAACAACAACAACAACACACAAAATTCCAAAAAAAATCGAAAGTACTCTAAGTTTTATCAATGACTCTCAACTCTTACACTTACCTCTATCCCATGCATAGTCAAAAAAATAGTGTACTTTTCAAATTTTCCAAAACATATTTCCGAAATGGGTTATATTTCCAAAATTAAAAAAGTTTACAAAAACGTTTGTTTGACATAAACGAATGGCCTTTGTCCCCTCTACCGTCGTACCAAGTCCCAGGTCTCTAGGACAACAAACATAAAAATTTGAAAATGGGCTTATATTTCCAAAATTAGGAATTTTACAAAAACGTTTGTCTGACGTTAATCAGTGGTCTTTACACCCTCTACCTGTAAACTAAGTCTCAGGTCTCTAGAACAACAAAAATAAAATTTTAATAATAGGCTATATTTCCAAAATTAGAAATTTTACAAAAACGTTTGTCTGACGTAAATCAATGGTCTTTACCCTCTCTATACCCATACAAAGTCTTAGGTCTCCAGGTCAACAAAAATAAAATTTTGAAAATGGGCTTATATTTCCAAAATTAGGAATTTTACAAAAACGTTTGTGTGACGTAAATCAATGGTCCCTACCCCCTATATGCCCATACAAAGTCTCAAGTCTCTAGGTCAATAAAAATAAAATTTTGAAAATGGACTATATTTCCAAAATTAGGAATTCTACAAAAAAGTATGTTTAACGTAAATCAATGGTCTTTACCCCCTCTATTCCAACACCAAGTTCCAGGTCCGTATGACAAAAATGAAAAAGTTCAACTGGGAAAGTAGGCGATTTTTCATATAACCAAACATTCTAAAATGTGTTCTATGGGCTTAAAAGAATGGACTCACGCGGCGGCCATGACACTCCACTACTGTTATTTTTCATTCTAGAGACTTGAAATTTATTTTGGTGGTAGATGGGGTCAGGGCCATTAATTTATGTCAAAGAAGGTTTTTTGTAGAATTCCTAGTTTCCAAAATATAGAATTTTAAAAATTGAACTTTTTTCAAAAAAGTGTAAAAAATAAAAAAGTTTTATTTTAAAAAATAAAGGACATAGAGGCCATTCTTTTAAGCCCATAGAACACATTTTAGAATGTTTGGTTATATGAAAAATCGCCTACTTTCCCAGTTGAACTTTTTCATTTTTGTCATACGGACCTGGAACTTGGTGTTGGAATAGAGGGGGTAAAGACCATTGATTTACGTTAAACATACTTTTTTGTAGAATTCCTAATTTTGGAAATATAGTCCATTTTCAAAATTTTATTTTTATTGACCTAGAGACTTGAGACTTTGTATGGGCATATAGGGGGTAGGGACCATTGATTTACGTCACACAAACGTTTTTGTAAAATTCCTAATTTTGGAAATATAAGCCCATTTTCAAAATTTTATTTTTGTTGACCTGGAGACCTAAGACTTTGTATGGGTATAGAGAGGGTAAAGACCATTGATTTACGTCAGACAAACGTTTTTGTAAAATTTCTAATTTTGGAAATATAGCCTATTATTAAAATTTTATTTTTGTTGTTCTAGAGACCTGAGACTTAGTTTACAGGTAGAGGGTGTAAAGACCACTGATTAACGTCAGACAAACGTTTTTGTAAAATTCCTAATTTTGGAAATATAAGCCCATTTTCAAATTTTTATGTTTGTTGTCCTAGAGACCTGGGACTTGGTACGACGGTAGAGGGGACAAAGGCCATTCGTTTATGTCAAACAAACGTTTTTGTAAACTTTTTTAATTTTGGAAATATAACCCATTTCGGAAATATGTTTTGGAAAATTTGAAAAGTACACTATTTTTTTGACTATGCATGGGATAGAGGTAAGTGTAAGAGTTGAGAGTCATTGATAAAACTTAGAGTACTTTCGATTTTTTTTTGGAATTTTGTGTGTTGTTGTTGTTGTTGCTGCTTACAAACATGGCTGTAAGCATTTTACAGCCATAAAAAAAGGACTGACATACTTTCCAAGACCAAATAAGCCCCCACAAGCAAGAGCAAATATAAAAGAGCTAATACAAAAGCCAACAAAAGCCAACAAAAAGGCAACAAAAGCCAACAAAAGCCAACAAAAAGCCAACAAAAAACTGACCAAAAAAAGCCATGTAGCATGCTGGTAGTTGAGTGAGTTGTTATATTGACCGATAGGTAGCAGGCTGGTAATTGAGTGAGTATTGATATCGACCGCTAGATAGCGTGCTGTTCGTTCAGTGAGCGAGTATTGAAATGGAGCGCTAGGTAGCATGCTGGTCGTTCAAGTAGTACTCATAGTCACTGCTAGATAGCGGAAACATACTTTGCGTGTCGCATGCAGCTATTTAACAAAGTTTTACCTCATAAAAACGTGCTTGTATAAGCTTTGTACAAAAATTGAATATACAATTAATCACTAAGTGTTTAGAACTAACATGTATAGCCTTGTGTAGGGAATATTGGGGTCCTTAGCAAGAAAGAGTGCCTAACACACATGAGTGTACAGCCTTTTGATATGCAGTAAGTACCTGATAACCTTGAGTAGGCCATAAGAATATTTTCAGTTGACTACTACCTGTCACAGTGTTTACATTGTGAAAGACCGTTGAAGCAACCAGTCTTTAGCCTTGTCATAAGCAGTGAACAGCTGTTACCCTTAACCAGGGGTACATTAGAGGACCCTTATCAAGAATATCATCAGTTGACTACCACCATTCACAGTGACCACATCGTGAAAGACTATCAAAACAACTATTGTACAGCCTTGTACTACTCAGTAAGTAGCTGTTGGTCTTGACTATTGTATATTAGAGAACCCTTAGCAAGTATATAATCAGTTGACTACTACTTGTTACAGTGTTCACATCGTGAAAGACCGTCTCACTATCCAGTATACAGCCTTGTCATACGCTGTAAAGAGCTGTTGGTCTAGACTAGGGGTATATTAGAGGACCCTTAACAAGAATATCACCAGTTGACTACTACCTCTCACGGTGTTCACATCGTGAAAGACCGTCTCACCGACCAACCTCTAGCCCTGTGATACGCAGTAAGCAGCTGTTTGCAGAAATCAACATTCATAATGGAAGAAGCCATTCCTAGCTATATGTGTAAAGAGTGTGGAAAGACTTTTCTTCGAGACTATCATAGGAAGCGACATGAAGTATCGTGTGGTGAATTTCATGAGTGCAAGACCTGTGGTAGTACATTCAACAATGCCTACAATGGACGTCGTCATGAAGAATGTTGTAATGTTGTGTCGGCAGCTAAAAGACAAAAAGCAGAGCCTACAAAACATTACCTACTGTCATTGGTCCCTGACAAAAATGGACTTATTGAATATGAGACATCTTTTGAAGGTCGACTTAAATCCTATTTCATTCGTTGCGATACGTGCAAGGATTTAAATTCATACCTTAAAGAGTCCAAACAGCAAATAATACAAGCTATGCAGAAAGAACTAGCAATGCACAAGTCGATAAAAGTTAATCTTGTGGCTGAATGTAGATTCATTCATACATCTACCAATGAAATTACAGATCGTGCTTTTAAAACACGAAATCAGCCCCTATTTTTGGAATCGGACTTAAGTAGTTTCTTGGAAACACAATTTACAAAGTTAACAACGGAAATGGAGGAATCTGAGCTAAAAGGCAGTAATTGGGCTTTGTTAGCAGTGGAAGGAGTACGATTGAAAATAAATAAGTACAATCCCTTGCGTGGAAGCACATATATTCCATTACCAGCAGCTATACAAGCAAGAAAAGCCTGCATTAATCCTGAAAACTTGAAAAATGAAAAGTGTTTTATGTATGCCATTTTAGCAAAACTGGTTAAAAAGGATGCTCATCGCATTAGTAAATACAAGGACCTGGAAAACAAGTATGATTTTTCTGTAATATCGTTTCCTACATCGCTAGCTGACATTCCCAAATTTGAAAAAGCCAACGATATATCCATTAATGTATTTGGATTGGAACAAGACAAGAAATTGTTCCCTCTGAAGGTTGTGGATCAAGAGCTGCAAGACCATCGCGACCTCCTTTTGCTAAGTTCATCATCCGGCCAGAACCACTACGTCTTTATTAAAGATTTTGATAAACTAGTAAGACATTAGATTACCCGCCATGAACATAAAATATATACGTGTAAACGGTGTTTTACACACTTTGATAATCGATATGGACAACAAGGAATGGAAAAAATGAAAGAACATAGAGCTTTGTGTGTCCAGCATGACATTGCTAGGGTTGAAATGCCTATTAAAAACCCCATTGTCAAATTCTTAAATGTTGAAAAAATGCTGAGAATACCTTACGTTATCTATGCAGATTTTGAAAGTATACTCTTACCCCATCAAACATGTCTACCTAATCCTGAGGCAAGTTATACAGTGCCATACCAGAGTCATGTTCCTATGAGCTTTGGTATATACGTTAAAACCTCACCTGCTGTGGAACACATAAAGACAAATCTTTCAAGCCAACCTGTTATTTATCGTGGGCCTGACGCTGCAGAAAAGTTTATGGACTGTTTGATCTCAATAGCTAATGTGAGGCAAGTCATTGTTGATGTGTTGCGTAAGGAACGATAGACCTTGCGGGTTTATTGATTCATTGTTGTCTTGTTTGTTGCCGCTTGTGTTTCCGGCTGGTCTGCTTGATCTTGGCTTGCTTGGTAGTGGTTGTTTGTTTTCTTTTGTTTGCTCGCTTGGGTCGCTCTGTTTTTCTGTGTTTGTTCGCAGTGCATTGTTGCAGCTTTGTGTTCTCTTGCTAAGTTCTCTGCGTGGCTTTGGTGAGATAGATTGTCTCCTCCTAGTAGGAGATAAGGATTTGCTTGTAGAGGCTTTGTGAGTGTTTGGTACTGAGTTATGTGCGATTTCTGGGAAGTCATTGTTGTAGTTTTCATTGTTGCTTTGGTGGTCTGCTAGAGCTGCGAAGCTGTTAGCCCAGCAGTTTTCTGGACTTTTAGGTGTGCTTTTTGGTGCTGTGTTTGTTGTTTTACTTTTGGCCTGAGTTGTGGATTGTTGCTTGTTAGCTTCTGATTTTTCGCTTTGTTGTGGTGGTATTCTTTTGGAGAGTCTTGCAAGTGTTTCTAGATAAGTCAGGCATTCCTTGTGGGTTGCAGGGTGGTTACCTTTGCAGTTTGCGCATTTTAGGTCTTCTGCCTTTGTGAGTGTGCATTCCCTAGGTCTATGCGGGCCTGCCCATTTGACGCATTGGGTTTCCACGTGGCAGTGTGTCATTAGGTGGCCAAAGGCTTGGCATTTGAAACATTGCTTCACTCTTATTGTGTCTGATTCTACATCTGTTTCTTGTTTGGACTTGTATGCTTGTATTTGGATTGGGAGGTTGATTATTTGTTGAACTTGAGTTATGTCCTTATTGTCTGGACACTCCTCGTAGTCCACGCAGAATATGGGTATGGGAATTCTGTCCGTTTTATCCTCGCTGTTCCTGTTGGCCCTAGTGAATTGTGTGACTTTGTCCACCTTGTAGCCCATGCTTTCGAGATCTGTTTTAATTTCGATTGGTTCTATGTCATTAGGGAGTTTCCTTATTATGAATTTGCGTTTGGTGTTTTTGTGAATTGCGTGTGTGAAATAGTTTATTTTCAGCTCATCAAGTTTTTGGGTTACTGCCTCATGATCTTTTAGCGTTCTCAGTTTTGCAATTCCCCCTTCGGCTGTGGGTTGTAGAGTGGAGTACTTGTCGGCTACGCATGATGTGACTAATTCTGTGAGTTCTCTCCATTTTTTACTGGTTCTTATATGTATAAATGGGGGTGCCTTACTTGTGTTTGCTGTAGTTTTTGTCTGCTCTTTTGTTATTAGTCATTGTGCCTGTCTTGTCTTGTCTGGGAAGGGGGGAGGGGGGCAATGTGAGTTCCCCCTTTCGGGGGAAGGGGCGAATGTGTGTTAATTGTGTATGTATTGTAAGGTGTGTTGCAGCTTCAGCAGGGAAGTGAGTTTTGTTTAAGAGGTCAAACACTGCTGAGTGGACCTCGCTTCAACTCACTGCTGTCGCCAGTCGCTTTAGGCAGCTGTTCTTTAAGAGGTGACTCCCTCGGCAAAAAGCGCGCTGAACGGCAGTGTGAGTGAAGCAAGTTAACGTGGGTTCGGAGCGGATCTCTCTACAGGCGCCGATGAGTATACTTCCCTTCTTGGAGACGTGCCAGGCGCTTGGAATGCTGCACAGTAGCTATGCCCCCAGGCAGCGCGCGCTATTCTCGGGCTAGCTGGCAAACCCACGAGTGGGGTTTGCAGTGTGCAGGGACTGGTGCTCTATTGAGCTCCTTTTACCCTTAAAGATTGAAGATATTTGGTTTAAGATGAATTTAAAAAAGAAAAATAATAATTTTATTAGTCTCCTGATCCTTTAATATTGGGCCAGGCAGGGTAATGGTGAGAGAAGGTGAGAAAATGGCAGTAAGGTGATCAGAAGTTTGTCTTTATCTTAGATTGTAAGAGATAGCGTGCAGTTTTAGTTCATACAGTTCCGAGTTTATGGCCAGCAGTGACAGCCTCAGCAGTGGTAAAAGTTATTTCTCCACGATGGGGTCATGCGCCATGTTACCTTAGAAGTTGTGAGTGTGTAAAAACGGTACCTAGATGTTGTTAGGTATTTGCATTAGTGCTCCCATGGTTTATTAGGTGGTAGTATTAATAATTTGCCTTGGGGTACTTATCAGGGCTGAGTGAGTGAGCGCTGTATAATTAGCAGGCAGTAGTAGTCCGCACGAGATAACTCTGACTTCGCTACTGCTTGCCGTGAGCCGTGAGCTTGTTTATGGATATGCTTGTTTTGGACAGCGCGCTGCAGTGTGCGCTGCGCCCTGATTGGTTGTGACTGGCTGGCAGTGGGATCGCTACTGCCGGCCGTGTGTTAGTAGTTTAACTGAGTTTGAATTGCGCGCTGCGCGGCATATGGCTTTGATTGGCTGGCAGTAGTAGTCCACACGAGTTATACTCTGACTTCGCTACCGCCAGCCGTGAGGTTGTTGTTTGTTGTTATATCCGATCGTGAGGCTGTTTTTGGATGCTTGTTTTGTTGAGCCACGTGCATTAGGGTGTATTGCGGGTTTAGGGCTACGTGTTTGGAGTTTTATAATTAGTATTTTGTGTTTTAGGACTGTAGGAGTTGCTTCATGATTAAGATATATTTGGGCTGTCGATTGCGTGTCTGTTGAGGGTTCGGTTCATAATTACCAAGTTGTCTGATTAGTGGATTGGTGTGGGAGTAAGCGTTGTCGTAGAGTTTTTGAGCTTGGTTTGTGACGTAATCCATTATGTATTTAATTTTAAGTGAGTGGTGCCTTTTGTGAATTGATGTATGTTGGGTGGTCTGTTTAAGGGCCAGTCTTAGCATCCAGTTTTGCACCCGTTGGAGTTTACATACATTTGTGTATGATAGGAAGCCTATTGCAGTGTATGAGTACGTCAGAATGGGTCTGATGAGCATCATGTGCATTAGTTTAATGTTTTTGGTGTTCAGTTTGCTTTTGGGATGGATGAGGGGATAGAGCGTTTTGATTTGTCCTGTTGATTTAGCTACTGTAGTTTTAGTGTGTTGATTGAGTGTGAGTCTGGAGTCTAGTTGTATTCCTAGGTATTTGTGAGAGTTTGTGGTTTCGATGTCTGAGTTGTGAAGTCTTATGGGGTGCTGTGGATGTTTATGTCTCCAAGTGAAGTGCACAGTTTTGGTTTTATTTATGTTGACCTGTATCTTATTTTGGGTAAGCCAGGGTTCTAACAGAGTGACGTGCTCTTGCACGTAGCGATGTGCGATTTCAGGATTTCGTGATTTTGCCGTTATGGCGGTGTCATCCGCGAATATTGCCATAGTGGTGTGCCTAGATTTGGGAATGTCGTTGACGTATACAAGGAACAGCAAAGGGCCTAAAATACTACCTTGAGGGACGCCTGCTGTTATTGGTCTGTGGGTTGAGTTGGTGTTCATAATATTAACAAAGAAGGAGCGGTTTTTGAGATACTGGTAAATGATTTTAACATAAGTAGGTGGGACTTTGAGAGTGATAAGTTTATAAACTAGATGTGTGTGGACTACTCGGTCGAATGCCTGCTGGTAGTCCAGGAAGACTGCCAGGGTGCCTTGGTTGTGCTGGAAGCCGTGAGTTATGAATTCAGTTACTCTGAGCAGCTGTTGGGTTGCTGAGTGATGTTTACGGAAGCCAAATTGTTCATTAATGAGTTTATTATCTATGTAGGGGATAATTTTCCTGTAAATTATTCGTTCGAAGACTTTGGATATGACACTGAGTAGGCTTATCGGTCTGTAGTTTTCGGGGAGTTTGTGGTTTTTGCCTGGTTTTGGGAAGCATATTATTTTGGCTATTTTCCAGTTGTTGGGGTAGTGCTGGAATTGAATGATTTTGTTAAAGAGGTGGGTGAGATGTTTTAATGCAGTGTAGTTGAGTTTTTTTAGCATAATATTGTGGATTTCGTCTTGTCCGGGGGCCTTATTGTTGGAGAGATTTTTGATGGTATTGTTGACTTCGTGTATTGTTATGATTGGTATAGGGTCGGTATTTGGAGTATGTAGGTAGTCTGTGACTGTTGATTTTACCCTATTGTCGTGGTTTTGGTCAACTAGGTGTTCGTTTGGAGTGAATTGTTTCTGTAGTGTAGTTGCTAGAAGTTGGGCCTTTTCATTGTTGGAAGTGGCTGTTGGTCTATTATTTATTTTAAGGGGTGGAATTGCTTGGTGAAGACTTTTGCCATTTTCCAGAGTGAATTTGAGGGGTTTTCTGGCTGTGGTTTCAGGTTGGTGAGTTTGTTTTCCCAGGTTTCGTTAGAGTGTTTGTTAAGTTCCTTCTTGACTTTGGCGTGAAGCCTGTTGTACTCGACTTTATTTTGCATTGTTGGGTTGGTGCGGAGTCGTTTGCTAGCTATGTTTTTCTCTCTTACGGGTTGCAGTATATGGTCAGGGAGTGCTGACGGGGATTTATTTTGCGGTATTCTGCTGGCTTTGGCAGCCGTGATTAGTGTCTTGGTGAAAGTTTCTATGTTGCTGTCTAGTTCATTAGTAGATGTTATGTTGGGCATGGTGTTCGGCAGTAGTAAGTTCAGGTGTTCATTGTATTTATTCCAGTCTATTCGTTTAGGGTTGATGAGTTTTTTGGTGTTGATGTAGGTTATGTCAGCACCAAGCTCCAGTATTACTGGTAAGTGATCGGAGCTTAGAGCACGTATAACTTCAATGTTTATATTGTAGGGGATGTCCTTGATTAGGGCTATGTCTAGGACGTCGCCGTCATCAAGGACCCCGTTACGGCGCGTGTAGTGGGTTGGTTCAGTTGGTGCAATAATGAAGTAGTCATTGTTGGTGTTATGATTGTTGAGCCTGATTCCATTCTGGTTAGTAGCTGTGCTGTTCCAGTTTGGATGTTTGCTATTAAGGTCTCCCGCAACCATGACGTGTTCGTAGTCGAGCACTATGTCAATGTGTGGCGTAATCGGCGTCGAGGTGCGTTATATGCTGAGATGAAGGTGTAATTTGTATTCTGTATGTCTAGGTTTACTGCTGTTGCTTCCATTTCAGTGAGTGCGGGTAGGAGTATCTCATTATGTGAGATGTTTTTGCGGACCGCTACTAGTGTGCCCCCTCCTTCCCCATCTCTGTCGGTTCTGTACATAATTTAATTTTTAAGCGTGAAGCGCGTTTTTGGTCTAAGTTTAGTTTCCTGAATGAGGAGCACGTCTATGTTGTTGTCAGCGAGAAATTGTGTTAATTCAAGTCGTTTGTGTCTGAAGTAAACCCCGTCAGCATTCCATGTACATACTCTTAGCTTTTTAGTCCCGTCTGGCTGTGTGGCTCAGGGGTAACGTTCTCGCTTGCTGAGCCCAAGGTTGCAGGTTCGAAACCTGGCGCAGTCAGCTGGCATTTGAGGGTGCGCAAATGCGAGGGAGCCGTGTCAGTAGATTTATTGGCACGTTAAAGATCCCCTTCGGGGCAAAATTCCGGCACCCCGGCGTCTCTAAAAGCCAGTGTAGTTAAAAGGGACGTAAAACCAATAACATTATTATTATTTATTCTTTTTAGTCCCATTGTTGTTGGCTGAGAGCGTTGACGAATTGGGAGAGAGTGCTGCTTAGTCGTGTAAGCAGTTTGATGAGGTGTTCCGTGATGTTCCTGAAGGTGTTTTGTAGCACTTCAATCATTAGCCTAGTGTGAGCAGGCATGCTATTGGGGACGTTGAGTGAAGTTAAGGTGAGTAATGGTGTGGGAACGTCGTTCTTGGGCTGGTGTTCAATGGTTGATTGTTGTTGTGATTGTTGCTGCAACAATGGTGTTGGAGCGTCATTATTTGGCTGGTTTTCCTTAGATTGTTGATGTAGAGTCGAAATTTCTTCTGTAGGTTGTTTTTTATTTCTTCTGGGGGTTTTGGGTTGTAGTTGTTGTTGTCTCTGGGGCTTGGGGATTTGTGTTTCCTGTGCCGTTTGAAGTGGGGCTTGGGGCGGTGCTTTAGAGGGGGGAGAATGAATAATTGCCTTTGTAGTTATGCTATTTTCTGGGTTTACAGCAGTGGCGTAAGACTTCCTGGGTGAGCTAGGTGAGACATTGGGGGAGGGTGACGGCGAGGTTCGATCACTGAGTTCGTTGTCAGAGACGGCGTCGCTTTCGCTAGGGTGGATTCTTCTGCGTGCTGTCATAGGGCATGTTTCTTCAAAGTCGGGGCGTCCTTCTGGTGCATTGAAGCATTCAAACCCATTTTTGGTGGTAAAAGTGAGGGGGCCCAGAGTGAGACGCCCAAGGCGTCGGTGGCGGGGGGTGGCGTCGGCGCCATTGTTGACGTCGGTGGTGATTTGGTCGGTGTCTAATGTGTCGGGATTTGAGGCTATTTGTTTGGCAGGGTGGACTTTGGAATGGGCGGTTTTCTTTTTGATTTTCTCAAGGAAGACTGGGCATCTGTTTGAAGAGGCTACGTGGTTTCCTGTGCAAAGAGCGCATTTGAGTTGATCATCTGAGGTTATGGTGCATTTGCCTCCTGTATGTGGGCCAGCACATTTGACACATTTAGTATCCAGTGCGCAGTATCCCTTTGTGTGGCCGTATTGCTGGCAATTGTGGCATTGAGGGATTTTGTTAGCCTGTGTTCTGGGAATGTAATCTTCTATTGTAATGGTGGCACAGATGAGGTAGTCTTAAGTGTTGGAGAGTGGAGTTTACTTCGGTTTCTTCATATGTTACTAGGTATAGTGGCATTGGGATTCTGGGTGGGAGCGCACTGTTTTCTGCGTATTTTGAGTTTGGTTTTGTGAGTTGGCGGACGTGCTGGATGGTGTAATTGAGGGCTCTCAGATCAGTATAAATTTCATCAGTGGTGACGTCATTTGGGAGTCCTCTGATTACAATTTGTTTGCTGGGTGTTTTATTGTAAGCATGGGTGAAATAATTCATTTTGTGTTCGTTGAGCTTGGTAATAATGGCTGTGTGGTCATGTGCTGTGTTTACTTGGACTGTGACTCCATCAGGATGAGGCTTCAGAGTTATTCGTTTGTCAGTCACTGCCTCTTCGATGAAGGGTTTGATATCTCGCCAGTGTTTTGATGTGCGGATATTAATAGGAGGAGGAGGGGGAGGAGGTGGCTTTTTGGGGCTTACAAGTGCCGTTTGGGACCTTGCTGGTGTTGGGGACGCGGAATGCTGAGGTCTGGCTTGGTTAGTAGTTTTGGGAGAGTTAGTTTTGCTTGGTGAGTTTTTGTTTGTTTGAGATGGGTTGGTAGTGCCAGGTGTTTGTTGCTTCTGGTTTGGGGTTGGCGACCACGGGGCCCCAGCTGATTCCGGCATTGCTTCCACTTACTTGTGCCGGGCTCCTCTCTGTCTTCTTTCCTGTCGACCTCACTTGGTCAACTCTTGTTCTCTTCCGACCCCGACGGTATTAGGGTATCCGAGGCCTAGGGAGTCTCTTCCTTTCCCGCCTTAATTGGCCCTTGTCTCATCTTTTCTGATACCCTCCTTCTGCGAGGGGTCAGCCTTCTTTTTCTCTTCCTTTTACCTCCTGCCTTGTGATCTAGGCCCTTAAGGAGGCAAGGTGTTTGTAGCCCCACCACTTCTGGTGCACCCTAGATAATGCTACACCCTCAGGGGCTCACGGCTGGTGAGTTCGGGAGTTGGCGACCCCGAGGGATTCCTGAGCTGGGTCCGTTTTCCCCTTTTGTCCCTTACCTTTGGGGCGGACCCTCTCCTCTTTCACTTTCCTATATGCCTTTCATGGCTCTCCTTCCTTCCAAGTCCCTCAATCCGCCTTCTCCGAGGGTTGAGGGCATTTCTTTTCCTTCTGTCCTTTTATTTGCCTTATTCTCCTTTAGTTTTGCATTTCTTCTTCTAGTATGTAGGTTAGTAGTTAGTTTTAGTTTTAAGTTCGCTTTTCATTTTCATCTTCACTATCACCCAAACCATCAGGGGCCGATAACCTAGATGTTAGGCCCCTTAAAACAACAATTATCATCATCATCATCTTCTGGTTTGTGGCTGTCGTCTGCGTGTTTTTGGCTTTGGTTTTAGCATGGTTTGCCATTGTGTTAGCCGGTGGAGTGTGTGGGTTTAGCCGTGTTTTCCTGTAGCTTTGCGCAGTTGACATGTAGTGTAATTAATATATGGAGGGTGTAGTATGCGTTTCCCCCTTGCGGGGGAAGAGTCGCTTCGTGTGGTGGAGTGTGTATTTGGGTAGAATTGTATGGCTGTCAGAACGAGGAGTGTATAGTAATTGTGGAGTGAGAATGGGGTCAAACACTGCTGAGTGGACCCCGCTTCGACTCACTGCTGTCGTCAGTCGCTTTAGGCAGCTGTTTTTTAAGAGGTGACTCCCTCGGAAGTTTCACGGTAAAACTGACCAGATAGTAAAAGTATGAATTCTCTTATGCCGACCATTTCAAGTTCAAGACAACAATGAGAGCGATACCTTTAGGCCTAGGTTTATATTTGGTGCAGTGCAGAAGATGTGTGTGTATGTATGTATGTATGTATGTATGTATGTATGTATGTATGCATGTGTGCAGAAGATAGGGGAAGCACAGGATGTGTCGAATGTACATTAACATAACAGAGTGTTCATAAAAGACTAATAGACCTACAGGGATAGTATTTCTTGACAAAACAAGTGTCCGCTAAGAAAGGTTGGTTGATTTTTTTAAATGCGGTCGGTATGTCCGTGTCCGTAATAGCGAGTGTCCGCATAAGAGAGATTAATTACTAATAAACTTAATAGGGGTTTGGTCTCGGACCTAGAAAATTGTCCGTTACGAAGGGGTGTCCGCCTTAGGGGAGTGTCCGTTAAGAGAGGTTTCACTGTATAAACATCGTACACTAATTAAGCCTAAGTGAGCTGGATCTGAGGATGAACGCTTGACGTTCGAAGCATGTTATCCAATTTGTAGTACCCCCCAGGGGCTCACATCTTGTGGGCGTGGGTTGGCGACCACGGGGCCCCAGCTGAGTCCGGCATTGCTTCCACTTACTTGTGCCGGGCTCCTCTCTGTCTTCTCTCCTGTCGACCTCACTTGGTCAACTCTTGTTCTCTTCTGACCCCGACGGTATTAGGGTATCCGAGGCCTAGGGAGTCTCTTCCTTTCCCGCCTTATTTGGCCCTTGTCTCATCTTTTCTGATACCCTCCTTCTGCGAGGGGTCAGCCTTCTTTTTCTCTTCCTTTTACCTCCTGCCTTGTGCTCTAGGCCCTTAAGGAGGCAGGGTGTATGTAGCCCCACCACTTTTGGTGCACCCTAGATAATGCTACACCCTCAGGGGCTCACGGCTGGTGAGTTCGGGAGTTGGCGACCCCGAGGGATTCCTGAGCTGGGTCCGTTTTCCCCTTTTGTCCCTTACCTTCGGGGCGGACCCTCTCCTCTTTCACTTTCCTATCTGCCTTTCATGGCTCTCCTTCCTTCCAAGTCCCTCAATCCGCATTCTTCGAGGGTTGAGGGCATTTCTTTTCCTCCTGTCCTTTATTTTCCTTATTCTCCCTTAGTTCTCCATTTCTTCTTCTAGTATGTAGGTTGGTAGTTAGTTTTAGTTTTAAGTTTGCATTTCATTTTCATCTTCACGATCACCCAAACCATCAGGGGCCGATAGCCTAGATGTTAGGCCCCTTAAAACAACAATTATCATCATCATCATCATCCAATTTGTAGTAGGTATTTGTACATAATAGCGTGTTAGTTTGTAGGGTATGTAAATACTTGTTTCCCGCCTAAAGTAATTGGGCACAATTTGTGTTGAACGACTGAAAAGCTTTCTTTAATAGAATTAGGCAACACTGAAAAAATGGCTTCTATCACTACACATTCATGCATTTGTTTATTAATTTACCATTTTTTTGGTGCCATATTACATACAAAGAAGAATTTACAACCTAATGTATTAAACCTATTAAATATGTATAGTCAATTGACTTGTGTCCCTTGGTACAAATTAATGCTTCACCACTGTAGGATCTCAAAGGTCACTACTGAATGATGTGCCTCACTGTTTGCCTGACAGTGCTACATTCGCAGCAAGAAGGTATCTCTTGCGCTTGTAGAGAAGATCCCCTTATAGGCAATGGTGTGTTCGAACCCGATTTAATTTGGTCTAGATCCTTCTAGGCTGGTCAGTTCCAGGTGGCCTTCCTTTGATTCATTGCATATCACAACACTCTTTGGCCACGAGCTGTTTCCATTCATCTGACCATGTCTCAAGAATTTAGAAGTTGGTAGCCACTAGGTTCTTCATTGGACAGATGGTTGCATGCCTTGAATGAGGCCTACTGATATGTGGATGAGCAATGTCTTCATGAAATGGTGTTTGGTATTATTTTTTTTTTACAATTTTCATGTAGGCCTACTCTCACACCAAATTCCACATAACTTCAGGTACACATAGGATGTTGTTACGTTGATACACGGGGCTACATGACCGCCTTGTCGCAGCCCCTAAACTGAGGAACCATCCAACCAACCTTCTAGCAGCCGTCTTTTAATCAAATTATTTAATTGGGACTATACTGTATCACCGTAATGTCACAGAAGTAGACCTGATTCTTGAAATAGATGCGTTTGGACTGAAGCATCAAGTGTGCGCTATGTAATTAAATAATGAATAAATAAATTATGGACGATTACGATAGAGTACTGGAGTTAGGAAGTGCGGTTAATGAATTCCTTATTTATGTCATTGTTCTATTAGACTGTGGTGTATGAGTGTGTCTGGTAACAGTTGCATTGTTTATTAGTTATAGTTCATTGTTTCAGTAGACTGGGATGTGTGATTGCATGTGAGTGTGCCTGGTGACAGACTGTTTTAGTGGTAGTATTTGGTGTTGGTGGAACTTTAGTATTTTTTCGTTAGTAGAATTTTGGTATTTAATTGTTAGTACAGTAGAAGGTTAGTATTTTTGTTAGTAGAATTGCTCTTTACTTATTCTGAAAGGGAGTAGCAGTCTTTCAGAATAAATCAATTCTTTACTAGTCTTATAGACGGTTAAGATATTGATAATATAAGCCAAATAATGGCTACACTGCGTCCTGCTGCACGGCTGAAAGCAAGGGGAAACTACAGCCGTTTGCTATTCCCGAGGATATGCACCTCTCTATGCATAAATACATGTGATGATGGCCTCCTCCCTTGTAAAATTTCAATCCGGAGGTAAACTAGTCCCCCGTTCGGATCTCCGGGTGGGGACTACTCGAGAGGGGGTTAACATCACAGAAGTGACAAAGAGGAACTCTGACAATCTACGGATCGGAGCGTGGAATGTTAGAAGTCTGCTAGGAAATGGAAGGTTAGAAAACTTAGAAAGGGAAATGGATAGGTTGAGGTTGGATTTGGTTGGGATTAGTGAAATGCGCTGGCAGGAAGAACAGGACTATTGGTCAGGAGACTATAGGGTCATTAGCACTAAATCAAACAATGGCCAAGCAGGGGTTGGCCTCATATTGAGTAGGAAACTTGGACAGCGGGTGGAATATTATGAGCAATATAGTGAACGGATTATTGTATCAAAAATAAATACTAAACCTACCTGCACCACAGTGGTACAAGTCTATATGCCTACCAGTCAAGCTGATGATGAGGATGTTGAAAAGGTCTACGATGAAATAGACGAAATTCTGAGGTATATCAAGGGTGATGAAAATGTTATAGTAATGGGAGATTGGAATGCTGTGGTAGGAAAAGGGAGAGAAGGGAAGATAGTAGGAGATTTTGGATTAGGTGAAAGGAATGATCGAGGAAGCAGGCTGGTAGAATTCTGCACTGAGCATGAGTTGGTCATAGCTAACACCTTATTCAATAACCACAATAGAAGAATATACACATGGATGAGACCAGGAGATACAGGGCGTTACCAAATCGACTTCATTATGGTCAAGCAGAGGTTTCGAAACCAGATTTTGGATTGTAAAACATATCCTGGTGCTGACATAAACTCTGACCACAATCTGGTTGTAATGAAATGCAGATTAAAGTTGAAGAAACTGAAGAAAAGTCAAAAGCCAAAAAGGTGGGCAATAGACAGACTGAAAGAGAAGGATGTAAACGAAAGATTCAAGAAGAGTATAAAGGAAGGACTAATGAAAAACCCTAAACAAACTTCAATTGCAGACGAATGGGCACTTTTGAGGAATGAAATAACAAAATCCGCAAAAGAAAACATTGGTAGGAAAGAGAGAATAGGTAGAAAACCGTGGATCACTCAGGATATACTCGAATTGATGGATGAAAGGCGGAAGCACAAGAATGTAAGAGATGAAAAGGGGAAAGCAGAATACAGACGTCTGAGAAATGAGGTTAACAAGAAGTGCAAGGAAGCGAAAGAAGAATGGTTGAAAGAGAAATGTGCTGGTATAGAAAATTGTCTGAAATTAGGAAAAGTAGACACAGCTTATCGAAGGATTAAGAATACTTTTGGGGAAAAGAAGACTAAGTGCTGTAATATTAAGGACACAAATGGAAAGCCTCTAACAGATAGGGAAGAAAAGGTTGAGAGATGGAAAGCTTACATAGAGAGTTTGTATAAGGGAAAGGAGATTGAGAATCATGTAATGGAAAGGGAGGAGGAAATTGATGAGGATGCGAAAGGAGATTTAATATTGAGATCAGAATTTGATAGAGCTTTGGAAGACTTAAGCAGGAACAAAGCACCAGGCATAGATGATTTACCAATTGAGTTGCTACGCTGCATAGGAGAGGAAGGTCTGATCAGGTTATTTCACTTGGTGTGTAGGATTTATGAGACAGGTGAGGTACCCCCTGATTTCAAGAAGAATGTAATCATCCCTATACCAAAGAAAGTGGGAGCTGACAGATGTGAAGATTACCGTACAATCAGCTTGATTACTCATGCTTCAAAGATCCTTTCTAGAATAATTTACAAGAGGATTGAGAGCCAGATAGAAACGGAGTTGGGTGAAGACCAGTTTGGTTTCAGGAGAAATGTAGGAACAAGGGAAGCTGTACTAAGTCTTAGGCTGATTTTGGAAGGTAGAATAAGGAAAGATAAGAGAACGTTCATGGCTTTTGTAGACTTAGAAAAGGCTTTTGATAACGTTGATTGGACTAAATTGTTTGACATTTTGAAATCGATTGGAATAAAGTACAGGGATAGGAGGGTGATATACAATCTATACAGAAACCAGACAGCAGTCATTCGAGTTGAAGGACATGAGAGAGAAGCTGGTATTCAGAAAGGTGTAAGGCAAGGCTGCAACTTATCACCCATACTTTTCAATCTTTACATTGAACAAGCAATGAAGGAAATTAGAGAAAAATTTAAAGTGGGAGTGAAGATTCAAGGAGAAATAATTTCAACTCTGAGATTTGCTGATGACATCGTCATCTTGGCCAACAAGCCTGAGGATTTGAATGAGTTTTTGAATGGTATGGATTCCGTCTTACGGAAAGAATTCATGATGAAAATTAATAAATGTAAAACAAAAATACTGGAATGCAGCCGAAATAAATCAGAAACCTTTATGGAGATCAAATTGGCAGGTGAAAAGCTGAAGGAAGTAGGAGCTTTCTGTTACTTAGGAAGCAGAATAACCAGTGATGGACGAAGCAAAGAGGATATAAAAAGTAGGTTGGCTCAGGCAAGAAAAGCATTTCTACAAAAAAGGAATCTGCTGACATCGAATATAGATTTAGGTATTAGGAAGTCATTTTTGAAAGCCTTTGTCTGGAGCGTGGCGCTCTATGGAAGTGAAACTTGGACTATTGGTGCAGCAGAAAAGAGGAGAATTGAAGCATTTGAAATGTGGTGTTACAGGAGAATGATGAAGATCAGATGGGTAGATAGGGTTACAAACAAAGAGGTATTAAGACGAGTGGGAGAGGAGAGATGTTTCTGGCGACTGCTAATGAAGAGAAGAGATAGGTTGGTAGGACACATACTAAGACACCCAGGAATAGCAAGCTTAGTTATGGAAGGAAGGGTCGAGGACAAGAACTGTAGGGGTAGACCAAGGTTAGAATATGTTAAACAGATTGCCTCGGATGTAGGGTGTGGTAGCTATGTAGAGATGAAACGATTAGCTCAGGACAGGGAGGCATGGAGAGCTGCATCAAACCAGTCAAAAGACTGAAGACTCAAACACACAATGAAATTGATCGCCTTTACAGCTTAAATGTTCCAAAGGCCTTAACTCAGGCTCAAGAAGCAGAGTTCCAATGTTCTGAAACCTGTTATTTGTGTCAAAAACCATTTACCCAACAGGACTGGAAAGTTCGAGACCACTGCCATATTACAGGGGAATACCGTGGAAGTGCTCACAATAACTGTAATTTGAGGTGTAAAACACGAAACCCCGTTCCTGTGTTTCTACATAATATGAGTGGCTACGACGCAAATTTCATTGTAAAGCAATTGGGGTGTACTACTGAGAGAGTGGATGTTATCGCTAACTCCAAAGAAAAGTACATTTCCTTTACCAAATATGTAGGAAATGTTAAGCTTAGATTTGTGGATACGTTTCGGTTAATGCCGAGTAGTTTGGAAAACTTAGTTTCCAACTTAACATTATACCCTGAAACAGACAAGTACTTTGGAAAAGAAAATGCAATGCTCATGACTCGTAAAGGGGTATTTTGTTATGACTACATTGACTCATGGGAAAAGTTAAGTGAAACGTGTTTACCTCCAAAAGAGGCATTCTTTAACAAATTAAGTCAAGAAGATGTTAGTCAAGAAGGCTATGAACATGCCAAAAATGTCTGGAATCAGTTCAACATTAAAACTCTAGGGGAATGTAGTGACCTCTACCTAACATCAGATGTACTCCTTCTTGCAGACAGCTTTGAAACGTTTAGAAACAAAACACTAGAAACACACCGAGTGGATGCTGCACACTTCTTTACTTCGCCTGGTTTAAGTTTCGAGGCAATGCTCCTTTACACAGGCATTGAACTGGAATTGCTACAGGATTACGATCAGATTCTTTTAATCGAGTCTGGAATACGTGGAGGCATATGCCAGGTGTCTCATCGGTATGCTAAAGCTAACAATAAATACATGGAAACCTATGATTCTGAGAAACCATCGCAGTTTATTACCTATGATGATGCCAACAACCAATACGGGTGGGCTATGTGCCACTCCCTTCCTTATGGTGGATTTCAGTGGGTTTCTCCAGATACTGTTGATCTAGAAAAACTAAAGAAAGACGATCCTGTGGGATACATTCTAGACGTTGATGTTGATTACCCATCTGACCTTCATGATCTACACAACGATTTACCTTTCCTACCAGAGTGTACACAACCTAAGGATTCGTCTCTGAAAAAACTAATTCCTCATCTTGGAAATCGAAGGCGATATGTTGTTCACTACATGGCATTAAAACAGGCTTTAGATCATGGAATAAAATTGATAAAAATTCATCGTGTGTTAAAGTTTAAACAAAGACCTTGGTTAAAGGCATACGTTGATTTTAATAACAACCTTCGAAAACAAGCCAGAAATGATTTTGAGAAAAATCTGTACAAATTATTCAACAATGCCATTTTTGGGAAAACAATGGAAAATATCCGTAAAAGAATAGACATACGTCTTGTGACTGACAGCAAAAAGGCAGAAAAGCTAATAGCTAAACCAACATTCATCGACAGAACAATTTATGGTCCCAACCTAGCTGCTTTCCACATGGCTAAACGTAACATTGTATTCAATAAGCCTATTTATATTGGAATGTGTATACTGGATATTTCAAAAACTCTAATGTATTCCCACCACTATGATGTCCTGCTACCCTATTATGGAATGGACAATCTTAAACTCATGTATATGGATACCGACTCGTTCATTTATTTGGTTAACACCCCAGATGTATATCAAGACAAGTTGGATTTCCTAGAACACCTGGACACATCAGATTATCCTACTAATCACATATGTTACTCTACATCAAACAAGAAAACGTTGGGGAAATTTGAAGACGAGGCTTGTGGACAAATTATAAAAGCATTTGTTGGACTTAGAGCTAAAATGTACGCTTTAGACATAAATGGTAAAGAAATCAAAAAGATTAAAGGTATTAACAGAGGTGTTGTCAAAAATTGTATAAGCTTTCAAGATTATAAGGATTGTGTCATGAAAAACAATGTAAAAAGAATACCAATGAACATTATCACTTCTAAACAACATGACATATCATCTATAAGACTAAACAAAATTGCTTTGTGTCCTAGTGATGATAAAAGAGTGATTGATGCTGATGGTATAGGTACACATGCCTATGGTCATTACTCAATCATTGACCATGCTTAAAGAGTTAAGTTATGAATATCAAAATCTTCTGCCTGCAACTAGCAAATACATAAAACAATTTAGGAAATAAAACAATAACACTACAAAAATAAAATAAAATAGTAATCATAATCAAAAAATAAATATAAATAGAAAACAAAATAAAAACAACTGTACAATTTATAACAAAAAAGAATATATATATAAAAATGTATTATGTGTAAATAGTGTACATGTATTTAAAATAAAAAATATTGTATGGACACTGCTTGTACATTTTTAATTACTACCCACCTCTCTCCACTCCTAATGCAAAATGAACATGTAAAACACAAATTGGAAAATCCATGTTTCCATATTGACAAAATAGAAAAAGCATTAAACTGAAATTTTAAAAACTGTAAATGGGAATTTCGTAAATTGACAAATGTACAACAACAAATTGGAAAATCCATGTTTCTATATCATGATATTGAAAAACTTTAAACTGACATTTTAAAAACTGTAAATGGGAAATTGTGAAATTAATAAATGTGTAAACAACAAAATGAAAAATCCATGTTTCCATATTATGAAATTGAAAAACCTAAAACTGTCATAAAAAAAACTGAAAATTGAAAATTGGAAAATTGACTAATGTGTAAACAACAAAATGCAAATTCCATGTTTCCATGTTATGAAATTGTAAAACTTAAAATTAACATTAAAAAAACTGAAAATGGGAAATTAGAAAATTGACAAATGCGTAAACAACAAAATGAAAGAAAAAATACTCGGTTGGGGTAGTGATCTTGTTGTACAGTAGCCTATAAGACTAGCATAAGGATAGTTGCATGAGCACTTATATACTTTGTGTATGTGCATTAGCCTTTGGATTAGCTTAAGTTAGGTTTGGTATAGTTAGGTTTAGTGAGGTTAGGTATGTGACCTTGTAGTTTACTCTTTTCAGAAAATGTAAAATCTAAAATCAAAAAATCTTAAATTTAAAATGTAAAATCTAAAAAAAACTAAAAACTAAAATACAAAAAATCAAAAATGTAAAATGTAAAACCTAAAAAATATAAAATGAAAAAATCTAAAATCTAAAATGTTAAAATGTAAAATGTTAAAATGAAAAATCTAAAATCTTTAAATGAGGTTTCTGTGGGTTAGGTTAGGTTAGGTTAGGTTATAACTAAGTTTATTATTTGTGCTCTCACATTTGCTCTTACTTTTTTGCTCACACTTTTTGCTCACATTTTTTTTCTCGCACTTTTAGGTTAAGTTAGGTTAGGTTAGGTTATAACTTAGTTTATTATGTGTGCTCTTACATTTGCTCTCATATTTGCTCTGACTTTGAAGTTAGGTTAGGTTAGGTAAGGTTAGGTTAGGTTAGGTTAGGTTATAACTTAGTTTATTATGTGTGCTCTCACATTTGCTCTCATATTTGCTATTACTTTGAAGTTAGGTTAGGTTAGGCTAGGTTAGGTTAGGTGAGGTTAAATGAAGTTGGGTTAGGCTGAATGGCAGAGGTATGAATTAAAACCCGCCTTTTCTCACTTTTGCCTCACAAGACTGAGTGTACTCCGTTCCACTCGTGAGACCAGAAATTAAATTTCTTGTCAGAGCCAGGAATCGAACCCGGCCTTAGCAGTAACAGCCAAGAATGCTAGCCACTACACTAAGTGGCTGACAATATAAAGCTGGTCTGGATTGCACATGATCAATTAATAATTACCTAATAATAATAATAAATATTCCATTTAGCAACTACACGGCCAACCTCCCCCTGTAAAGTCATTCACGGTCTCGGGGCGTAGTGGCCATATTGCCCATTAGCCACTGCGCCAGCTCTGAATGACCCCTCCATAAGAATAACATAAGGCTGGTTGCGCGCGGCGGCCATCTTGCCCATTAGCCCCTGCGCCAGAACCGCCCTATATTACCTACTATCCTGTCTGGTTCTCTAAGGAAATAAAGAGTAAATTGAAGGAGAAGGAACACCATAGGAAGAGAAAATATTACTCAGATCATCATAGACTACGTTTTGAAGAATTAAGGTCAGAAATTAAAAAGGACATTAAATTGTCTTAGAAATATATCCATAATATTGAACAAAACATTAGCAGGGACTCAAATAAATTTTGGACGTTTATTAAAAACAAGAAAAAAAATAGGAACACATGCGACACTTTTAAATATAATAATGAAGAATTGGACAGGGTTGAAGGTTTCGCGTCATATTTCAAATCAGTGTATGACTCTCAGTCAGCTCAATACAAAGTCCCAGCCTGCAATTCGAATACTCCCAACACCCTTCACATAAAACTTGTCTCAAAGGAAGAGGTAGAAATGGCATTTAAAAAATTAAAACCTAAGTCGTCGGCTGGTCCTGATAATATTCCACCGTATGTAGTTAAGGGATGTGCTGAAAGTCTTAGGGACCCATTACACTTTATATTTAACTTAGCCATACAAACTTGTACATTCCCTGACGCCTGGAAAATCACTCGCGTCTGCCCTATACTAAAATCGGGAGATCCATCACTAATTAATAACTACCGTCCTATATCTATTTTATCTGCAGTAGCCAAGGTATTTGAATTCATATTGCACGGAAGAATATCAGTATTTCTCAGACCACTCGTAGCAGATAACCAACATGGTTTCCTATCCAGGAAATCTACAGTGACGAATGCAATTAATTTTACTCAAATTATATCTATAGAGTTAGATAAAGGAGGGCAAATGGATGTCATATTTACAGATTTCGAGAAAGCTTTCGACACAAAAAAATCACGATATCCTTCTTAAAAAATTATGAAATTTGGGATTCTCCCACTCATTACTCAAATTAATCATCTCCTACCTCAGAGACAGGAAACAATTTGTTTTGTTCCGGAAAATTGTCTCAAAGGAATACATAGTTCATTCCGGAATACCCCAAAGCTCGAACCTTGGACCTTTGATTTTTCTAACAATGATCAATGATTTGCACGATCTATACTGCACTCAAATAGTCTTTTATATGCAGATGACTTCAAAATTTTTAAATCAATTTCTTCCACTAATGACTGCACTCTACTACAAAATGACCTAAATAATATACACAAATGGAGTATAGAAAACAAATTATACTTAAACGTACCGAAGTGTGTTATGACCTTTACACGTAAGAAGAATCCAATCACATTTGTTTATGGAATTGGACCTAAGTCATTGAAAACAGTAAGCGAGAAGAAAGATCTAGGGATTCTGTTTGACCGAGAGCTTGCTTTCACTTATCATGTGCATAAGACGGTCGGGGATGGTTACCGCATGTTAGGGTTTATAATAATAAACATTAAGCCATTCATTAGGACCAGTACCTGCATAAACCTTTATACTGCCATGGTGAGATCCAAGCTCGAGTACGCCAGCCAAGTATGGAGTCCTTGGCAGAAAACATGCACTAAGTCCATTGAGCAAGTTCAAAAGAAATTCCTCAGATATTTACACCTCAAAATAACGGGCAATTACCCACACATGGTACCCTACGGTGAACTTCTGTTGAATTTCGGCATGACTAGTTTGGAGTCTCGAAGGCAAGTGAATGATATGAAATTCCTTTATAAAGTCATTAACGGTCAAATTGATAACTCACTTTTCCTATCGCTCCTAAATTTTAACATCCCTCGCTTAAATACAAGATCAACGATAACATTCAAAAATTATATAACCAATACTACTTCACATAACAATTCACCTGTATGGAGGCTTTGCAGTATTTACAACGATGCGGTTCGTGTAAACTGGAAACTAGATTTCTGTCTCTCAATCAGACCGTTCTTGGAAATTATAATCCAGTCACTCTAATTCATACTTGAAATAAAATTATCACACATAACAGAATCAACAATGTATATATGTGGATAGGCCTGTTCCCTAGTTATTAATGTTACCTTTTAGTTTATTATGTAATAATTTCAAAACCTGTTTTTATATTTGGCATTAGACCAAATTTAGATTTAGTTTTTATATTATGTTCTTACTACTATGCATTTTGATCTGTGTGAACTTCCTAGTTTTAAGAATTACATTAAGTTATTAATACTTAATGCAGACGCATGGAGAGCTGCATCAAACCAGTCAAAAGACTGAAGACTCAAACAACAACAATGCAGACATATCAGGAAATTTATCTTACTATGTAGGTGCACTATCATTGGGGCGCACACTGAGCCCTGTTGTGTACCATCAACAAATAAATAAATAAATAAATAAATAAACTGACTCGCGGTCAGAGTGCGAACAGTACTTGACGCGCCATTGTGGCAAGCTTCGCGTGCTGTAGCGATCAGCTGTTCGAAGGAATGTGGAGTTCAGTGTACAGTCTGTGATCAATTGTTATTAATATATTTATTTTAAAAGGGGAACGACTAAATGGGAGTGCATTGTAAAATAATAGTCTAGGCTTCAATGAACGGATTATTAATCCTTATATTGACAAATTATACTGAAAGATGACTACGGTTAGTGGAAATGTAAACAATGTTGAAGAAAAGTGTATGATTGAAACATATATGGTAGAAAATGTTATTGAGCTGTACATGGTGTAAATATAAATTATAACTTGAGCATCATTATTTCATTAATTATAATTATTTGAATTAGGATTAGGGATTAGGAATCATGATCCGATGTATAGATTAACATGTTGCCATTATAATAGCTATTTAATTATTTAACTTCATTTTCATTGATATTTTAAGCGTTTAAACCCAATTTTAGTGATGATCCTGAAACTTGGACACAGCTGAGAGGTGCCGTATTTTTGTGTTTTTGGTATTCTAACGTTACACTATCGGTGTACAATTACTTTTAGTTGATGCTTTGAGAGTTTTGAAATTCGTGTTGTAAATATTTGATGTGGTTAGAGGCGTATGATTTCCTTGAATAAATTGACAAGCACGTCGTTACGTATGTTTGAGGTCTTTTATAGAATTTCTGCGTTATGATTTATTGTAGTGGGGTTTAAGGTAAAATGCTATGGTCGTAGTTTAGTGGCTCGAACCTGTTACCAATTACCGTTGCGCCCGAGAGATATGAGAGTATCTCACGCTCCCGTATTTTTAATTTCTGATCCTAGTAGTGTTGGACCATAGTATTTTGATGGGGGGTATATTTATGTTTCTTATTCCAGTGTGTGATATGCCAGTTGCTTTTGTAAGTATTTTAACCGGGTACTACTAGATGCTGCGATCCTTTCCATCTTCGGATTTTGGCTTTCATATCACTTGGAAATAAGGGCACAGTACAATCACAAGGCTCTGGGGCATTCTGGGTCAAACAAGGTTCTTTACGCTGTTCAGCAGCATTTTATTTGGAAAAAGCATGGGAAGGCACACTAGGAAAGTTCTGGCACGTTGTGACTCATGCCAAAGATGCAAATGCTCGGTGAGATATCTTGAGGGGCCTCGTCAAGCGGTGATCACTGAAAACCCCAGGTATTTGCTCTGTGACGATCTGTACGGTCCATTAGTCAAAGCTTGGATGTTGACGCATTCAGTAAATCCATCAAACTGTATCCCCTGAGAAAAGCGACTGGGAAGGGTTGTGTCCTACAGATTACTGATAAGTATGTTCCTGAGTTTGGGTTGCCTCACAGAATACGATCAGACCATGTTAGTCAATTCACCTCGAAAATCTGGAGAACCAAGTTGATTGAATTGGGTATTAAAGACATTTTTCATCTACCGGAAGTATATATTGTTACGTCTCTCTCTTATGTCTCTTCTAAAGGGGTTAACTCGCTTGGCGTATAAATGGGGGAGGTATTCCAGGAGACGAGGGAGATGAAACGGGGTGAGCGTGAATTGGAAAGGTTGGGAGAGCGGGTCGGGCAGCCACGTGCGAGGAGCCAGTCGACCTTGCCGTGCTCGCCGGAGCGCTGACTAAGCAGTGTCCGTGGCCTTGCGGGAAGCGAGGAGTGAGGGAGAATGCAGCGTAAGGCTAAATGACAGCTGTGGTATGAGAAACTGTATGTGAGGATTTGTAATAGTGTTTATGTCCAACAATGCAACTTGAATGTGATGAGGTGATTACAGAGTTATATGGGTTTGGCGTAGGTAGGTTTCAGGATTACTTCAAAGTACAACTTACCCGTGCGGTGTAGATGTTCCGTGTAGAGTGTTGTGTTCACGCTGCCAGTGGCCACCAGCAGCGATTCTGTTGACAACTGTCCTCCAGTTTCCACTGTCTTCTCCATTTGTGTGATTGCTCTGTTTTGTTGTTTGGTCAGCGGTTTTGATGTTGATGTAAGCGGATCCAGGGCTTGCGGGGCCCTGGGCGATATGATAAGGTGGGCCCCACAACAATTGAAATAAAAAATATCAAATCAAATGGAAAATAGTTTGGTAATAATAATAAAATAAAGAATAGTTACAATATTTTCAATACACTACAGTACATTTTTTTTAAATAATATGAAAGAAACCTTTAAGTCCCCTTGAAGAAGATTATGTAAACTATGAAATATTAAAACATTACTTTGCGGCTTTTTTCCCGGCTGAAGTCTTCTATTATTTCACTGAAATCAAAAACTTGCTAAACGGTCACGGGAGGTCATAGCTGCACTGAAAAAAATGAATATGAATCATAAATTAGTTTAAAAAGTAGAATTAATTAATTAAATTTAAAAAAATCCATGGCGCGGGGCCCTGGGCGGTCGCCCTCCTCGCCCTCCCCTAGATCCGCCCCTGTTGAGTTCCTTGTTTGGCGTGCTACATCGTATGTTTACGATTGTTGGTAAATATGTCGGACCTCTATGTGATTTATGGGATATAGATAGATAGATAGATAGATAGATAGATTTATTTTGACTGGCAAGTTTAGGGCCATTGGGCCCTCTCTTCCATCTAACCAGATTATACAAATAATAAATGATGAACAATACAATACAAATACAACTTAAATCTAACAATATTACAATATTGATATAATATAAAATACATATGAAATGGATTAGCTTGATAATATACAACTTAAATCTAACAATTTTACAATATTTATACAGTATAAAATACATATAAACTGGATTAGCTTGGTGGTGTAGGCTGTAAATTGTTGCATTGTTAGGGTGAATAACTAAGATACTTAGGAGTAAGTTTAAAATTACAGTAAGGTAAAGGAAATAGGCTACTGAAAAAAGTAGACTAATGATGGTGATGAAGATGATGATGAAGATAATTAGTCGTTACTGAAGGAGGTTATTTAGATATCTAAATAGAGAGTAAATGAGAAAGTGAGAATTGGAAAGTTTGAATATATGTAATACGACGTAAGAATATAAGCATAAATGTTGAGTTCAACTTTCATTTACTTAGTGAGTATGTACTGCTGGCAACGCTGCTTGAAGCTGGACGGGGTTGCTCCTCTGACAGAGCGAGGCAGATTGTTCCACAGTCGTGCAGTAGCAACAACGAAGGAGTTGGTATAGCGTACTGTACGGTGTATGGGTATCAGCAAGAGTGTGTCGTTTTTTGACCGTGTTCCAAGAGTATGCTCGTACGAGAGGCGGTGAAGCTGAGAGTGCAGGTAAGCTGGAGTTGAAGTTGAGAGTATTTGTTGAAGAATACATAAAGAATGGAGGTCGCGGCGTTGATTTAGACGTAACCAGTTAAGTTGCTCATAAGCGGGGGTGACATGGTCATAGTACCGTAAATTAAATATGTATCGTACACAGGCATTTTGTGCATGTTGGAGTTTGTTTTTAAGAGTAACAGTGAGATCTTTGTATACCACATCGCAGTAATCAAAATGAGGCAATATTAGGGAGGAAACAAGTCGTTCCTTTAATACACGAGAGAAAATATTCCAGAATCTTCTAAGTGAATTCAATGCGGAAAATACTTTTCTGGAAACATTGCAGACGTGCTGCGTCCAGGAAAGATGTTTATCTATAATAACGCCTAGATCTTTAACTGACTCACGGAATTCGATTGGGGAATCGCACAAGCGTAATTTTGGTAATGTGGGTTCATTTTTTAGTTTTAGGAGGATTTTCGGGTGGGAGATTATGATTGCTTGGGTTTTAGCCTCATTGAGTCGTAGTCCATGTAAGCGAGTCCAGTTACAGATTTCAGTTAAGTCTTCATTAAAGGTGCCGATTGCTTCCGATAGTTTTTCTGGTGCTGAATGCAGGTAGATTTGTACATCATCAGCATATAGGTGGTGTTTGCATTTAGTGATTGATGACGGAATGTCGTTTATATATATTGAAAACAGGAGCGGTCCAAGGACTGACCCCTGAGGGACTCCTCTCTCAACTGGACGCCATGAAGACATTTGATTTAAGTTAATTTTAACACATTGTTGACGTCCACGTAGATAAGAGTCCATCCATTGGATACTGTTCTTGGAGAGATGAATTTTAAATAGACAAGAGAGTAATATGTCATGGTCAACAGAATCGAAGGCTTTACTGAAATCAAGCAGTGTTAGGATTGTTACTAGCCCAATGTCCATAGCCTTTCTTATGTCATCCGTGACCTTGAGTAGTGCAGTACTAGTACTATGATTTTTGCGGAAGCCGGATTGGTGTTCATCAAGGATATTGTGCTCTAGCAAATAGGAGGAGAGTTGTTCGTGGACGATAAATTCCAGTGATTTGGAGAGGGATGATAGTATACTGACTGGGCGATAATCGCTTACATGTTTAGCCTGTGTATTTTTTGGGATTGGGATGACGAAGGCCGCTTTCCAAAGCGATGGGTACATACCTGTCATTAACGAGTGATTGAATATGTGTGTTATTGTGGGAAGTATAATATCAATTATACGTTTGAATAATTCGATTTCTATATTGTCAATCCCTTTAGATTTCGATTTTATTCGAAGAATAGCACTTCTGGCTTGTGAGGGGGTAACATGCGAGAAATGGAATGGTTCTCTGTTAGGGGTGGGGATGCTGTAGTTATTGATCAAAGTTCTGTGTTTCATGTCAGGGTCAACTGAGTGTCCGATAGTTGTAAAATGTTCGTTGAGTGTGTCAAGAGGTAGATTAATGGGGTTGTCAATTTTCTCTCTCCCTATTCCCATATTTCTTAGTTCCTTCCACGCCTCAGAGGGTTTAATATTACCTCCTAGCAGGTTATGAGCATGTCTGATTCGAGCATTACGTACCGTTTGGGAAGTTTTGTTTCGAAGTTTTTTGTAATCATCATAATTCTGTTGAGTTGGTAATCTCTTAAACTTTCTGTGTGCCACATCGCGCTTAGCCATCAGTACTTTAAGTTCCGGGCTGAGCCAAGGTGCGGGAGGTCGCGTTGCTCCAACAGATTTTACTGGAGCATGTCTGTCATAAAGTTCTGTCAAGTATTCGGTCATTGTGTGTACCTTATCGTCTATGTTGTGAATAGTCAGTATATGGGATACATAGAGCATCTTCTGTCAAGGAGTTCATATCAATTTTAGAGAGGTCTCTGTACATGATGGTCCTTGGTTTGGTCTTGGGACTTTTTAATGAGTAGGAGATATAGATTAAATCATGGGCTGAAATTCCGGGTACAGATGTCTGACCAAACTGAAGCACCCTGTCAGTGTTCTTTACTGATATCAAGTCAATTGTCGTGTGTGAAGTACGCGTGTGATGTATTGGTAATAGTTCTAATATTTTCATGTCTCGTGACGAAAGCATATTCAGCAGTTGCCGAGTTTCAGACTTGGTGTTGTCGCCTATATTAGTATTGAAATCGCCCATGACTATTACATGTTGGTAGAGTGGTAGGATTCTTAGTAACGCATTCTCCACGTCCTCCAAGTGACCCAGTGAAGGTGCTTTGTAAACAACACAGACTATAAGGGGTTTCTATGGGAGTTAAAGCTTAATGTCGCTGGGGCTGTAACAATATCCTCAAGGGAATATGTGTGAAAGAGTCATGAAGGAACTAGAGTTGGTGTTTTGCACTTATTTGAGCGATCGCCACAATGCGTGGTTCTCCCAACTAGGAGATATTGAACAATGGTTCAATAATACGTTCCATGAGAGTATGAAATGCACACCCTATGTAATTGAGTATTGTAGGAAGCCTACTAACGAATTTGCGAAAATGTTATGATTAACCACGGGAGAGGAGATACCCAAGGATGTTTGTATACAGCTGGCCAGGGATAATGTAGTCAAATCATGGAAAAAGCGCAGGAGCTAGCAAAAGAGGGGAAAATTTGACATATTTCAGGTAGGTAACCAAATGTTACTCAGAGTTCCTTATCCATCTTCAGCACAATATATGGGGATGCACAAGTATTTTAGGATATTTCAGGGGCTTTTCAAGGTGCGTAAGCGTATTGGTGAGTGTGCATATAGTCTGACTGACCAGGATGCCAAATCCTTAGGTACGGTACACACAATATTTGCAATCTTCGTAAATATCATACTTTGCAAAATGCATAGACTCATGAAAATGTGTGGCAATCCAGCCAAGTGAAAGTGATTAAAAGCAAGCATGGTAGCATGCTATGATCCAGTGCAAAATATACAATGGCTTACAAAACAAAATCAGTGGAAATGTTAAGTGTCTCAATAGGAGACGAAGAATTAAATTTGAATGTAGAAAATAAGATACTATAAACATTGAGAAATGAAGGTGTGAGTTAGTTAATGACATGCACACGAAGATACATTTTAAAAATGGTGATGCGACAGGTGGGCGATATACAGTATATATGTTGTGTTTTTCCAGGGTATTTTCTATGTTTTGAGTGTATATTTGTGATTCGCACTTGTTGCCACGTGTGAATCACATGGGGGCGTTAATGTGACGGCAAGACGTCACATTAAGAATCGAACCTTCAAATCGGAGACATGGAGAGGTAGCATGTAAATACGTGTCATTTATTATGTATATCATCTTATCATCATCATCATGGCCATTAATATTACGTAAGTATTCAATTATTATGTTGTAGCCTATATACAGTAGTGTCCACAAGTTAAGCATAATCACTAAACGAGATCATACCGCCTGATAGGAATGTCAGACGGATTGCTGAAGAAACGGAAGCTGAATCACACACCATATGTCACACAACTTGTCCACAAAAACTGGGTCAGAAAGGAAGGAAGCTTGTAGTTTAACGTGACGGAGATCATGAGCCACGGGACCTCCTTTTTACGTGGAATCCGAACCACAGGACATGGCATTTCACTTCGAAAATTTCACATGCAATTACCCGGACCGCTTTGGTGAGAGGCATACAGCTGGACCGCTGAGCCACCACGCCCCCGAAAGGTTCTCATAGCTAAGATACTACTTTGACAACAACTAACAAAACTTGGCAATGCCTTCCACAACGGAATATGCTGTTAAAAGGGTGTATGGTTACCCCTAACGGCCACACATGCATCGCAGCGACGTGTCATAACTTATACTCTCTATCAGATGGTCCAACAGCTCTTGTGGCAGTCGATCCCATTCCTTCCAAAGGGCAATGCGAAGGTCTTGGAGGGTCCTTGGTGGAGGCTGACGGGATGCAATTCGCCTCCCCAGTGCATCCCAGCCATGTTCCATAGGACTCAGATCCACAGACCTCGCTGGCCAGTCCATGCGATGAATGTCTTCCCCAGCCAGAAATTCATCCACCAGAGCAGCGCGGTGCGGTCGGGCATTATCGTCCATTAAGAGGAAGTCTGGACCAACCACTCCTCTGAAGATTCGAACATGTAGTCTCAGTACCCCATCCCTGTATCTCCGAGCGTTCACAGTGTTCCTCGGACCACCCATGAAGACGTGCAGGTCCGTACGGCCATTCAACATGATGCCGCCCCCACACCATGACGCCGCCACCACCACCATACTGGTCCCATTCCACGATGTCCCTGTGGTTGTATCGGCTACCCGGTTCTCTCCAGATTAATGTGCGACGGGAATCGTTCTGCAAACTGAAGCGGGATTCATCTGTGAAGAGCAGATGCCTCCATTCTTTCATGGTCCAGTTTCGACGTTGACGGCTCCACAGTAAATGGACCCGTCTCTGTGCTGGAGTGAGCGGGACGCACACCGCTGGACGTCTGGTAAACAGCCCAGCTGTTCTAAGCCCCCGGTACACATCTTGCCGGGAAATGGCAACCCCTGAGACGGCTGCAAGCTCCGCCGACAAAATGTCTAGCAGCAGCACTCCGATTTCATCAGGCGGTTAAGGCCAGATATCGGTCCTGCTGTGGGGTGGTTACTCTTGGTCGACCTGGTATTGGCCTACGACTAACATCTCCTGTGTCTAGAAATCGTCTCCAACGCCTGGAAATGACACTTTGTGACACATTCAAGGATACGGCGACTTCGGTCTGTGTCTGGCTTGCTTCCAGGCGGCCGAGTATTCTACTCTGCCAAACGGGGTCTAAATGGCGTCGTTGTGTCATTATGTTGTCACGTTCACCACGAGGCTACACTCCGCACACTATAACAGGGCAAACACGACTGAGGTAATACAAGGCGCAGGCACTGGCTGTGTTTACCTTGCGGTTACGCCGTTACTCAAAGCAGGGAATACTCCTTTCCTATGCAGAGCGAACGCGTAAGTTTGGTAGGTGCATTTTCGTGATTTGCTATTCCTGTTGCCCTGCTTATTCGTAACTTATGCTTAACTTTTGGACACTAGTGTAGTAAGGTTTCGCCTCAGTTTAGAAAAATTACATTCATTCCGACAGATGTACATTGAGACTCTGCTGATTGAAACATTTGAGAAATCCTGGCCAGGTATAGAGCGATGGAAATAAGTTATTGTAAGTGTTTGACCACAGTAAAGGTCAAGTTCGCTGAGCAACTCGCGGTAGAGCGCGGAGTAAAGGCTGGTTCACAATTGGCCCGGGAACGTGAACTTGTACATGAGCGCGCGATCAGCTATAGCGTAATAATAATAACAATCAGCAAGCGCCCACTAATAAACACCAAGTACACAACTTAAATGCTTCAGAGGGTTATAATAACTTTATTAAACACACATTGTGCGCTTTAGAGAAGCAAGTTTAGAAAGCATATTCACAAGTTTTGTTTACATCGCTGGTTACTTCTTCCTTACTGCGCATGTGCATGTACAACGTTTCTCATTGGCTCCGGGAAGCTCCGAGAACGTCAAACATGAAACTTGCATTGACCATGTTTCCCGTTGGCCTTCCCGGGCTACTGTTAGCTTCTCGTTCCCGGAGATTGGTTGGGAACCGACCCATAAGGTAGCGTGCATTTCAACTTCCTTCTCGTTTCCGTTCTCGTTCTGGTTCTCGGGCTTAAGGCTAGCCCAAGCCAAGACCGACTACAATATCTACAATATTTATTGTAGTCGGTCTTGCCCAAGCTTTGCCCGCGATTGGCCGGGAAGCGGGGGGGAATATCACGCGAGACTTGAAAGATACTTCATTGGGGACAGGGACTATTACTTCTGTACTTTGATTAATACAACTGGAGGCATCGGTGGCGTAGTCGGTAGCATGCTGAACTGCTATGCCCAAGATCGTGCGTTCAAACCCGGCCGAAGTCGTCGGATTTTTAAGAGCGTTAAGGGGAGGTTGAAAGCTGTTTTGGGTCAATAAGTGGAATTTTAGATTTTATGTTATTTTGATAGCCTGAAGTCCAATTTATAATATACATATGCTTATTTGCTGAAAATGTTAACTAAACGCCATTTATAGGTCATTTAAAGCCACGCCCCCCATGTTCCTGAGAACTGGCATATTCTCTCCTCCTCATTCTACTTCTCCTGCTGCTCCTCCTCCTTCTTCTCTTTCTCCTGCTGCTCCTTCCGCCTTCTCCTGATCATTTTCCTCTTCCTCCTGCTCCTTCTCTTTCCCCTTCTCCTGCTCCTCCTCCTCCTCCTTCTTATCCTCTTTCTCCTTCTTTTCTCTCTCTAAAGAAGCTAGGAAGTTAAAAAGAAACCAGAAGAGGGACAGAGAAGATGAAGACAACCCAGTTGATCCTGAATATGGGCTTGGTGCATTTTTCTTCACTTTTGATTTTTTCGAGGCAAATGTTCCCTTTTCTCAGGAAGTATTATCAATAGCGCTCTGCAGTAATTCAATATGATCAACTAAAGGATTGTATGTTTTCCTGTGATTTTATCATATTTAGAAAACATAATATTTTATGTTTTTGTAGATAAAAAAGATGAAAAATTTAACCTCCGAAAAAAAAAATCACAAACATACACATTTCCAAAAACAACCCTTTAAAGATAAAATATAGATCTAAATATCTGTTAGGTTTTGTTTCAATAGGTTAAATACTTAATGAGAAAAAGGAACATGAAGTTGACAAATTTAACATGGCGGAGATAGGGCTTACAACCTCCCCTTAAAATCCTTCAATAAAGCCAGCGAGCCCATGTCATAGATTTATGGCACGTAAAAGAACCAACCACTGCAATTGGTAGTGTGTACCAAAATGTGTAGGTTATATTTGGCTATTTAGAAACGCTCTATCAAGTTCCAACGTTCACCGCTAGGTGTTAGTGACAGTGGCATCTAGCAGCCAAAGTCGGAACTACTTGAAATTGAACTTGTTGGGAGCTCTGGGGCGTTCAATCAAAAATACCCAGCTATAGTCATTGACTGCATCTCATCATCATGTACACTGTATAACAAAATAACCGACGCACTGAGAAGGTAATAATAATGTTATTGGTTTTACGTCCCTTTTAACTACTGTGGCTTTTAGAGACGCCAGGGTGCCAGAATTTTGCCCCGAAGGGGATCTTTAATGTCCCAGTAAATCTACTGACACGGCTCCCTCACATTTGTGCACCCTCAAATGCCAGCTGACTGCGCCAGGATACGAACCTGCAACCTAGGGCCCAGCAAGCGAGAACGTTACCGCTGAGCCACGCAGCCAGTCACCACTGGGAAGGCGTTGTCCGATTGTAAGGAAATTACGTATGCAAAGACATTCGGACCGAACATCAACTGATTAAAGCTTCGTGTCCAATGAATGATTAGCGGGAGCTACTGCGCATCCTAATTGTGCATGCATCAGGTGTTTATATGGCGCGATTCTGAAGCGTATGCTCAAAGTAGCTGTTGCATTTCACTGCAATATCTTAACGTCGGCTGTAAGAACGCCACACCGAAGGATTCGTGCTCATTACGAGCAGATGTCAGAGTTTGAAAGAGGTCGTGCGTTCGGACTGATAGAAGTTGGTTGGTCGAATAGAGCTGTCCCTGGACATCTGGGTCGAAGTGATGCGGCGATCAGATGATGCTGGCGACCGTGGGTCAGCAACGGCAGGCATCAGCGTCAGGACGGCAGTGGTCGACCGAGGGCTACAACAGCACGGGCAGACAGAGCGATTGTCAGAACAGCTGTCACAGCACCGGAGTCGTCGTTATCAACGATCCAGCGTGTGACCCGCACACATGTGTCCACCATGACCATCAACATACGCCTGAGCGACAGGAATTTTTAGCTCGCGCCGCCCGTTACGCCGCTTACCACTCACGCCTGTTCACCATCAAGTCAGATTACAGTGGCGCCGCGCTCAAGCAACTTGGAACTGTGCTGACTGGGGACGTATAGTCTTAAGTGACGAGTCCTGTTTCCAACGGTGCCCTGACGACAACAGCAGAAGTGTTTGGAGATGTCCAGGCCAGCATGGGGATCCTGCCTTGACTATCGCACGCCACACAGCCCCACAACAGGGGGTGATGGTCTGGGGTGCCATCTCCTGTGATAGCCGGACCCCTCTGGTAGTCATTCCTGGCACACTGACAGCCTCAGCGGTATGTTGATGACATTCTACGGCCGGTTGTGTTACCGTTCCTTCAGCCACATCGAGGCCTTACTTTCCAACAGGATAATGCCTGGCCGCACACGGCACGTGTTGCTATGGACTGTCTTCAAGCTTGCCCTATCCTTCCTTGGCCAGCTCGGTCGCCTGATCTCTCTCCCATAGAGCACATCTGGGACGTCATGGAAAGGCGATTGCGAACATCCCGGAATGTCGCTGATTTAGCCCAACAGTTGGAGACCAGTTGGCACGAAATTCCACAGGACACCATCCGGGAACTTGATCAGTCTATGCCACGTCGAGTGACAGTTTGCATCCAGGCCAGGGGTGGACCAACACCTTATTTCCATCTTCACTTTGTAACGCTGTAACTCTGCAATTAATCATTCGATTGTTCTGCACTTTTGATCATTTGTTTTTCTATGTCTGTTCCTCACAACCTCCGATTTGTATCGTTATTGGACAATTCCTTCCTTTTTTGTTGTTATACCGTGTACGTTTATATTATTTCAGTAGTATAGATTTCTCCTGCGGCGCTCACAAGCGACTGATCGAGACAAATGAGCATGAAAGAGAATAGACATTAGTAGTGACGAATTGCACTCTAATTTCATAAATATCTATAATTTCTTTAAAAAATTACTTCTAAAAAATTGTATAAAGTGTGCAGATACTGTTGCTGTAGGAAATTACACTCCATACTTGCTGTCCACTTCACATTTTGGCCGCTGTAACGCCCGTTTCATGTCATTTTAACATTTTGCATGGATTTCAGAAACAATAAATAAAAGGAATCAGTACTCAAATCGTATAATTTCATAAATATCTAATAACCGGTGAGTGTTAAGATGATCCAATTTTCAGTGATTGCCTTCTTAAGTTAGGGATCGTAGAACTTGGAATTCTAACTGAAATGTAAATAGTGTTCTATAATAATTTGGTTGAAATAAAAACATAACAACCTTTCTCCTTAAGTGTCTCATTATAAACCTATTGGAGAAAGTGTGGTTTATGAACAAGCGAGATTTCTCACACGGGTCCGCTAGTATATAATTATTACAGCTTCGACTATGATTGCTATTGTTACCTCGAGGACGGCTCTCGCTCTTAACTAAAGAACTCACAATATGAAATAATAAATCACCAGAATGTTATTTATTTGTCTGAATTAGCTCACAATACAAATTTATAAATTGCACATATTTCAATAATAGTTTACATAACAAAATAAACATTTTTTTTCTTAAATAGAATTACGGTATATTTGTAACATATTAAACAATAACAAAGACCACATAAAATAAACAAACCGATTCTTCTTAACTCTGTCGAGAGAGTAAAACATTAAGCAATACGGTACATATTTTCATTGAAGTACTCATGTAGCATATTATGAACAAGTTTTAACATCAAACATATATAAACAGAATTAAATTCTCTTGCACACCCAACCATTGTGCTTTATTCAACACACAATCCCTGTTGTAAACTGACCAACTGCACTGACCTATTCCATGTTACTCATAACCTCACAATTTATTTGTGTTTCTCTTGAGTTCATGGACAATGGTGATGAAATGCTATAAATAAATAAATACTAATTTCTAACTAAGTATGAGTAGAATGTGTGCTTTTTAGTATTAGCAATAGGTCTAGTACATTCACTGCTCCGCCTGACAACATAGCTTTTGTAGATACGTTCTTTTAACATTAAACCCTCGATAAGAGAGTTGACATTGAATCAGTGATTAATTATAACATGGGTATTTCATCCATCTGACAGTTACGTGTTCAGTCTCTTAATATTTTGAACTATTTCAATAGTCTTTAGGGATGTTAACACTGGCACTGCTTGTAGGAACCTCAAAGAACTGGTTGATGAGCTCAGCTGTCTTGGGATTATCAAGAATTGTAAGATGATTTCCTTCAATGAAATGCACAGCTTCTAGATTTTTGCAGTACTGTAACAAGAGAAAACACACATTTGTTGATATCAGCAACATTTAACCCATCCTGTAATCAGTGTAGGCAATTCCAGACAATTCATGTGGTCAGTTTGGTACATAATGTGATGTGTGACAATTACCACACAGACCAAGTGGTCAAAACCACACATTAAAGGAATCATTTCTGTTCTTATTGTAACCAATTTCACGGCAACTTATTTTGCTTGCGAGCTCCATTTCCACGAAGAGCCTTTATTCACATAGAGAACACACTTCAACCCCTGTTGACCCTCTCAAGCTAGTGTTGCATATGAACATAAAAATAAAAATTTTCGACATGATGAATTCTGAAGTATTTTCAAAGACATATTTAGACTAATTTCTTTGAATATAGATCAACAACTATTTATATACCGTACGAGGTGTGGCTATAAATAAACTGGACTGATGCCAGTGGCGGCCGGTAATAAGGTTGCACAACGACCAGAGTAATTCCAGAAAAGGAATTAATACCATAATAATATTTTTAGTAATAAAAGCCTTACGATTCCTTTGATATGTTCTTTAATAATTCAGGAAATCTTATAATATAGTAAGTTACTATGAAAGCGAAGTGTGCCAACTCTCTAGGCCCTAGCACTGACCAGATCTCAATAGTGAAGAGTAAGCCCTATCCCAACAGATAACATGGCTGGTCGTTGCCCACTGATTGCAACAAGGGAGCCTACATCCGTAATGCTCCAACTATATCTTGCAATGTTCCTTCTCGCCCTCGTATATACAACTTACGTTTTGGTCTCGTCAAGGTTTTCATGTAGACTAACTGATAATCCATTGAATCCGATGACAATGCGATGTTGTCTGAAATACGGCATTAGTGATGAAAGAGGGAGATCCGTTTTACCGCACAATTGAGTACAGTTTTCTCTGACATCAAGCAGTCTTTTACCCTAACCCCACTCCCCTTAATGAAAATAGTGCATACCCAGAACAATTATGAGCCCGACGCCACTGACCGATGCACAAACCACCTTTTATTCAACAGATTACTCATTGGCAATGTTATCCCCTTGAAAGTACCGTAATTACTCGGCTATAAGACCCCCTTTTTTTCTAAATTTTTAGTTCCGAAATTTAGGGGGGGGGTGTACTATAGACGCGAACTTCGCAAAAATCCATTATTTTGGGAAAGGGAGAGAGGAAAAATAAGCTATTTTATTTTGATGCTACATAGTACGATATATTTCATCTAAATAAACAAAGTTTACATCTTTAATCAGCCCATTATGAGACTGCCATAACCTCACTTTCACCACTATCCCTTCAAAGAAAAAAAAAGAAGTCAACCCCTCGCACTATACAGCCCATGACGGGCTAAGGCCAACCAAGCGATCACTGCCCAGCCATTTGGCCTGCAGATATTGGAGTGACACGTGATAAGCGCATCGGGTCCCCTCGGCAGTTAATCTTGGTATTCGTGATCGGGGCGCTGCCTCACTGTCAGACAGCTACTCAATTGTCCTCACGAGGCAGAGTGCACCCCGTTCCAAACCTCACGTCACTTTTAAAATCCCTGACAAAGCCGGGGATCGAACCCGGGGCCTCCGGGTGAGAGGCAGGCGTGCTACCCCAACACCACGGGGCCGGCCACCACTATCCCTTGCTAAGCAAAAATCTTAGTATCCAGGAAATAGAATGGAATGAACAAAGTATCATACATGGAAATACAAACTTTATTTTTATTTGAACACAGGGAGGGAGAATGCATCAATTAGAGAATGCAGGATCACTTCTCACTAACATTTGTAAACACAACTCAGCACGTATTATTCACATATTTCACATTCATATACAAATAATGTGTCACACACACAAACGCCGATGGTTATTGCAACAAATGAAATGTGTTTACAATAAAACTAAGGAGACTGTCGTAAACACAATCGAATCGCAACATAAATAATACTAACAGAAGAATGCAGGCAAGATGAAACCATAACATTCATTGGCGGATGGCGCTTCTACTTGGCCAATAGTGTGGCATCTTCTATTGGATATCGGGTGAAGCCTGTTGGCTACACAATTCGATATCCTGCCCAATCGCATACACGGTACGCAAAATGGCAGTCATATCGTCTGAATAACACACTGATATACCGTAACAAGAAAAATATTTTCGTCATAAAAGAGAATGAATTATAATTTTTTTTAAGAATTCGTCAATTTCCAAGAATGTTGTATTTTGATTCTCAATAATTAAGGACGGGAAGGGGGGTTACTAAGCGATATCCAAGAATTTTTTTATTTTGACTCTCGAAAATTAAGGACTATAGGCGAGGGGGTCTTATAGCCGAGTAAATACGGTACTCCTCTCCATGATCTCTACATCGCTCCATTCGGATCTTCCACTGCTGGAAACAATGTTGCAGGTCATTTTCTGAAATAGTGTCCAGAAGTCTCATCGCTTTTGCCTCGACTGCTTCTACGGACTTGAAAGGGCCCCCTTCAATGCAGATTTGACCTTCGAAAACAGCAAAAAGTCGCAGCGTGCCAGATCTGGCAAGTAGGGTGGATGTTCCATCACTGGGATCTTGACAGACAAGGCATTGTGTGCCGGTGCATTCTCCTGGCGAAGAATCCACAATTGATTTTTCCACATTTCCGGTCACAGTCGCCTCACTCGTTCATGAAGGGTCTTCAGAACATCTTTGTAGTAGACCTAGTTCACTGACTGGTCATCAGGCACCCAATTGATGTAGATGATCCCCCTAATATCGAAAAACATTATCATAAGACCTTGAATTTCGATTTGCTGATCAGGACTTTTTTCATTGTCGGGGATGTCGGACTCTTCCTGTCATGGATTGGCGCTTGGTTTTGGGATCATACTCTAAAATCCAAGTCTCATTGCATGTAATAATGTTATGGAGAAAGTCTGGATCACGTACAATGTCCTCCAGGGTGTCAGCACAAATGTTCCTCCGATTTTGCTTTTGTTCTGCCGTGATTGTCGTGTAAAATTCGCCGCACAGTTTCTTTATCCAAATTTGGTAGTTCACCATTTGCTCGAATGCTAGGACGATGATCTCCTCGAACAATTCTACTGATTTTTTGAATGTTCTCAACTGTTTTCGAAGTTCAATGACGGCCGGGATGTGGATCATCATCACAAACGTCTTCCCTCTCCTCTCTAAATTTTCTTAACACTCAAAAACTTGTGTACGTGATAAAGAATCATTACCATAAACTTCAGTCAACAAGTTGTACGCTTCCTTGGTAGATTTTCCAAGTATTGCTAGAAATTTGAAATTAACACACTGCTCTAGTTCAACAGTGATCATCTTTCCGACGGGCGTGCAACACACGTTCCGCTCCCAACAAAGGCTGCCACTCAACTAACCGTCTCTGGCGATTGATATTTTAAACATAAGGTCATTGCTCCAACAGCCATGTATGCCTGTGAGCATTTATAGCCTCACCTCGTATACGTCATTTTCACAAAATGATTCTTATTAACATCAAATTAAAGCCAACATTTGTTACACATCTGTTTTTTACTATTTTTATAAAATATTTGATAGATTAATATATTTAGTATAGTCGAGACTCGATAATTTGAGAGTCATTGATAATTTGAAGTATTTTCCCTGTCCCTAGAAAAATACTCAATAAATTGAAAAAAAAATCAAATTGATTGGTCACCTCGGTAATTTGAAGTTGTAGGAATGTCATCTTGCTCGCCGACATTTTATAATTTGAAGTTGGGCTTTCCTACTTTCTAAAATTTGAAGTCGGTGGTTACAGTATAGTTATTATGCACAGACATGTCGTTTGTTTACATCAATCATGATAAGTTCTCAGTCTTAAGTCTTCTTTCAAACATTAAAGTGTGTATAATGTTTGATTTGTGTAATATTTATACATCAAAATGAGTTCAAGAAAGAACAAGTGTCTTTACATAAGCATGTGAATCAAGCTGTGGAGGATGAACAATAAAAAAAAGATACTGTCAAACAGTTCGGCATTTTACCATCGACAATGTCGATGTTTTAGAAAAACAGAAGAAAATTACGGACCTTTTATCAAAATGAACATTGCAAGTAGGTATTCCTCCTTTTGTTCTTCAACTTATGCGTCAAAGGGAACGATTATTGCCCAAACCTTTCTCAATGCTTGCTTTAATGAGCCGCCAACCAACAAATGCCTATCTTTATGTTTATTGTAAGATTTGCTTTGCGGCGTAGGGATGTGGCAGCCCCATCGCCACCTCGGCAATCAGCCGGATAAACCATACCTAAGAGGGTAAGGAGGAAATGCCTGCGCTTCTGTGGCAACCTGTCTCCAGCGGATAGATATGGAGGATGGGAAGGTAACCCACCCATGTGGAGGTAAAGTGATTCAGAGAACTACAAGTAGCCTGGGATTGGACGGACATAAACAACGATGACCGGAGTGGAAACGGAACACGAGATTCGGAACATGGAATAATAAGACAATCGTTGGAGTGGAATTGATACAGGAAATGAAGGACCATAAACTATAAGGTGCGTTCATAAAATAATGAGCCGGAGGCTGGAATGCGCAAACCGGTGACGACATCGGCTAATCGTGGAGTGTGTAACGAGGTGTGGTTCCGACCAGAGCTGTGGAAGGTCACGGCCCGTCGCTAGAGAGCACGCGTGCACGTCACGTGACGATACAAAGCGAGCATCAATCGGCCAACGCTGCCAGTCGCATTGCAAACGGTGACATGGAGGCGTCAAACGAAGAGCAAAGCAGTGTTGTTCAGTTTCTGACAGCGGAAGCTGAATGTCACAAGTGTACGGCGAACACTGCATGTCCCTTGCAAGGGTTAAGGCGTGGCACAAGTGCTTCAGGGAAGGACGGGTGTCGTTAGCCAATGATGCCCGGTCTGGGGCACCCCGTCCAGCTGGTTGATGCACTCATTGCCCAGGACCGCCGAGTGGCAGTGAACGCCAAAGCCGCCGTGGTCGGATTGAGCGTCGGAAGTGTGCACCATCATGTAGGAACGACTGCACTTGCAGAAAGTATGTGCCCAATGGGTGCCCCACAGTCTTCAACCACACCAGGAAGCATGTCGAATGGCCTACTGTCTTGGTCTTGGTTGGACAATTGATGCATGCTGCTGCTCGCTTTGTATCGTCACGTGAGGTGCACGCGTGCCCTCTAGCGATGGGCTGTGACCTTCCACGCTCCTGTCGGAACCACACCTCGTTACACACGCCACGATTAGCCGATGTCGTAACTGGTTTGCGCATTACAGGCTCCGGCTCGTTACGTTTTGAACGCACCTTATAGAAGTACTGGGATTAAGTGAGGTTAAGAGAAAAGGTAGCGGAATGAAGAGAATGTCTGAAAGGTACATTTTGAGGTGTGCAGAAATAGATTGGAGGTGTGCAGAAATGGCTCAAACGAGGCTACCCCCGATGCTTGAAGGCATAAGGGAATTGAGGAAGAAGTAAGATTTGGTTGCACAGTACTGTATTAACAGAAATACGGAAACACTAAATAAAGCATGTACACCATTTTATTTTTTATTTTATGTCCATTATATGGATATTCATGGTTTAATTATTTTAGCATAAGCCTACCTCTGTTAATCGGAAAACTATGTTTAACAGAAAAAATTGCAAGTCCCGTTCATTCCCGGTGAAGGCAGGTTCTACTTGACAAACAATTTGTCAAGAATCAACAGAGAACATCATATACCACAAATATGCATTCATATATACAGTAATTAGATGAAAGAGGAAGGTGTGCTGCTGGATTCTTCAGGAGTGTTAGAGGCGGAGCAAGGATGTGCCACAGAAATGTAAAGGGATCATGTACGAGACTTACTTTGTGCCGATCCTAACGTAAGGATCAGAAACTTGGGTGATGAGGGAGAGAGATAAAAGCAGAATACAAGCAGTGGAAATGAAGTTTCAGAGGAGTCGTATAGGTGTAACGAGAATGGACAGAGTCAGAGAAATATTAATGGAAGAACCCCTACAGGATAGGATTGAAAAATCAAGGCTACAGTGGTATGGACATGTGAAAAGAATGGGAGAAGAGCGAATAGCATGGAAAATATTGGAAATGGAGTGGAAGAAAAAGAGACCTAGAGGAAGACCAAGGGATAGGTGGATAAAGGGGGTGAAGAAAAGTGTCGAGAGAAAAGGAGTTAATTGGACAACAGTGACAGAAGAGAAGTGGTGGTTGGACAGAAAACTGAGGTTGGAAACTGCTCTAGTTGATGATGATATACAGTAATTCCCATTTCTACTTGTTACCTTCTCTATGAGCTTACCTTGGATAATCCATAGTCTTCTTCAGTTTTTGTGATTCTAACAGTTGGTCGCAGCAGTACAACAGGAGAAGAGATTTGGTTCTTATGTTCCCAGTTGTACCTGAGGATGGAATTGAAGCGATTCATGACAGCATTTGTAACTCCTTTGAAATGTCCTGGTGAGACATCGAAGTGTGGGGTGAGCTTCTTAATGAACCAGTCTAATCTGTTGTCCCACGAGCCTTGAACCTTACATTCCTCAGCCACCTGGTGGGGAAAACAAGAAGGAGCAGTATTATTGAAAGTATAGTCCATGCCTCCTGAAATAAGTTGCTAATAATGTAAGCAGGATGTCCACCAAAACCTAGGGGCAGATGACCTCACTGTTCCGCTCCTTGAAACAATAACAATAGGACGATAATCTACCAAAACCAACTAACAGATTTCCCTGATTTTCAAGGATAAATCAGAAAATTCCCTGAGTAACAGTAGCGAAAATAATACAGGGTGCGGCAGAAATTACTGACGAATTTCGAAAGTAAATAACACAGCAACGCAACACAATATTCACAAATGAATTGCGCAGTTTAAAAGAGCAGTGTTTGCCATTTTTGTTACATAGATTGCAGCGGCAGATCTAACACTTGTATTGGGCACAGCGCTTAAGCAGGTGTTATTGTCGATGTGCGCGGCCTGGAAGAACACGTGCATCGCCTTGTCAGGGCTAGTCAGTCCCTAGCATGGCATGGAGTGGTGAGCAGCGAGGTTTCGTGATTGAAACGTATACTTCAAAAATGACGACTCTGTTACCACAACACAGCGTTTATTTCGTAGACACTTTTTAGGTCAGACATTGTGGCTTGGACATGCGAAAGGTCCAAGCAGGAATACCATTCTGGTATGGGTGAATCATTTGAGAGGAACTGGTTCAAGTGTTAAAACGAAACCACCTGGTAGGTCTCGTAGTGTTAGAACACCAAAGAAGATCCGTGCAGTGAGACATGCCTTTTCCCAATCTCCTCAGAGAGATGTTTCCAGAACGTTCAATCTCCTTGTGGGGTGATGTTCCATGGCCAGCCCGTTCCCCTGATCTCGCCCCTTACGATTTCTTTCTCTGGGGATAACTAAAGGCTCACGTCTTCCAACGTAAGCCACGAACACTATACGACCCGAAAGTTGCTATCCGTGAGGAAATCGAGGCAATACCACTAGACATGACTAGGAAGGTCATGCGGAACTCCAGGAAGAGGCTTCAGAAGTGCATTGAAAGGGGCGGTCGACATTTGGATGACATTATTTTCAAAACCTAGTGTGTATGTGTATATGATGCAAATGGCAAACACTGCTCTTTTAAACTGCGCAATAAATGAGTGAATATCTTGTTGCGTTGCTGTGTTATTTACGTTTGAAATTCGTCAGTTATTTCTGCCGCACCCTGTACTTGTGAGTATTGAAAGTAGCTCGTCAATATTAATGCTCGCATACAGTTACACATTTATATACAAAGACACTTGTAATCTGTGTGCTCTATTTTGGGAAAGAGAGCTAGGGGACGTCCAAGGATACCGTACATTCAGAACTCCATTGGAGAACAGGCTTGTGGTTCTTATGGCAGCATGAAGAGACTTGCAGTGAATGATGATGATATCTTGCAAGAAATGAGAGCTTACTGATTTAACGTCAGTCCGAGGACATGTTTGGCTCGCCAGAGGCTGTAGCTGCTTAAATCGGACACCTATAGGGTGAGCTACAAGTTCCAACTTTCGCTACCAGATGTCAATGATACCTAGTGGTCAACGTTGGAACTTTGATGGAGCGTTCCAACATGTTTAGTCTGTGGAAGGATCTTTTACATGCCATAAATCTATGACATGGGACCGCCGGCTTTACTTCCCCTCCGAAGGAAGGCATACTGAGGGATTTTTAACGCTCTTAAAAAATCCAATGACTTCGGCTGGGTTTGTACCCGCTATCTTGGGCACAGCAGTTCAGTATGATACCGACTATGCCACCGAAGCCACTTATACATCTACAACAATCATCACCAGAATGCTTGCCATGGTGGGCGAGTGGTTATCGTGATGGACTATTAACCCCAAGCTTGCAGGTTCGCTCCTGGCCATGGTAAGCAGTTTTTGAAAGGCGACAAAAATCACAATACGCATGTCATACGTTGTTGGCATTTGAATTCAGTAGGCCGTGTTCACAATAATAATAATGGCAAAATTATTCTCGGGATTTTCCGCCAACACAAACTTTCTCATTTCCCTACTAGAAAGCGGGACAACGTCAAGGAGCTTAGATATCTAACGTCCTTGACATTCATAGCGCTCCAAGGAGCATTAAATTTGACACGCAAGCTGCCCTCTGGGTGTCAATTAACAAAGCTTGCACCCGAGGCCATACGATATTATTATTATCACCAGAAATATGGTGATTTATGATATAATTTCTTGCTGTTAGCTTGAATCAGGGTTGTATTCAATGTTGCCACTAGTGTTTCAAAGTCACCAAGTTTGCAGACACTGAAACTGGGTTCTGTAGCTGGAAAGTTGGCAGCATGGCCTGTCTTTTGTTGCATCAACGTTCACAACATGTAACATAACCTATAACATATTATTCACTGCAATATTTTATCTGTCTGTTAGGTGGTTGGCCCACTGGATGGTCGTTCCTCAAAAAGTGCCACCATGAGCTGAAACCCACAAGAACTCAATGGAGGACATTTTTAAGGCAAGGTGAGGGGGGAGGTAGTTTGCGATTGTTTTCCTCAGTAGTAGAACCTTTCACAACATCCACAGGCAGTACCCATACCTCAGAAGCTATCATACGAGACACAGTGAAAAGTCACATTTTACTCGAGCCTGTGCCAACAAACAAATGCAAAAATACTGTATCCATCAAGAGATGGTCAATTCTATCTGGGACGTATTATTTTGTATATGATAGGCACAAGACTATGTCAGGTTATTGCAGCATAATTTTCTAATTTTTTTAAATTTTTTGTTTTAGGTTTTGAGGGACGGAACTACGAGGTCATCTGCCCCTCTTGACACAGATTAAAGTAAAATGTGGAATGAAATTAAGAATGTAGAGGTGGACGCCTATAGTAGATACGAAATGGTCAAAAACATTATAATACGATGATTATGAAAGCAAACATCTACGAGGGCTATTCCAAAACTAAGGTCCGGTTAAAAAAAGCATCCAAAATCAAAATTATTTCCAAAAGAATTTTATTGACATTCCTTACGTCTTTCTCTATTTTTCTACATATTTTCCATACTTATTTACACATTTGTCACATCATTCCACAATCTTTTGAATGCCTAAGTCGTAGAACTCAGCCGCCTGCGAAGCTAACCAGTCTTTAACAGCTTCTTTCACTTCATCATCTGTGTCAAAGCGCTTGCTGCCAAGAAACTCCTTTAGGTAGCGGAACAGGTGGAAATCACTTGGCGCCAAGTCCGGACTGTACGGTGGGTGGTCCATCTGTTCCCATCCAAATTTCTTGATTAGAGTTTGCGTGTCATTTGCAGTATGGGGTCTGGCATTGTCATGCAACAACAACACTCCAGACAACAAAAGACCACATCGCTTATTCTGGATTGCACGTCGAAGTTTAGTCAGGGTAGTGCAGTAGGCGGCTTTAATGATCGTTGTCCCGCAGAAATGTTTCTTGCAGACAGAAACCGTATCACTGCCCTTACTTCACAATCAGCGGGCTGATTAATTGTCTTAAGCATTGTGAACTGACACTATCAAGAGCACACAGCAACAGTAACAACGCTACTTGCGGCTTTTGCCGCGCGCATGCGTGTATTGCCCTTGGCGCTGCTTTCAAATATTTACGGCGAATCGGACCTTACTTTTGGAATTACCCTCGTATGTTGGCAGAACTGATCTCGGACAACAAATTTTCTTCACACAATAAATAAGTTGCTCTGTAGTTGCCGGGCATGACCACGATGGAAAGCTGCAGCAATTCCGCAGATCAGAGGTTCAAATCCCAACACTGACAATACCTACTCTGATCAAGGGCGGCAAACCTTCTTTGAATAAATCTTTCGATATTAGTTTAACATTTGTTGGTGACTTACATTAAAAACAAATCATGCTATTTCTTAGGTTTTCACTAAACATGAAATTTGAAACTACAAAAATAATAATATTTACAGTTTTTGATCATTTCTTTATTTTTAATTGTTAACGTTAATCTTTACACCAAAATATCACAAAAACAATCGCCCAAATAGCCTATAACTTAATAGTTTGGGCCTAATGTTTGCACAATTTTCCAGGGCTGGACCACCGGAGTGTTCGCCCCTCCCCCACAACTGGCTGAAATCCGCCCTTGATTCCGAGTGTGCTTTTCCCTGGGTTTTTCCACACTCCCTCCAAACAACTGCCAGAATAGTGCCTTATTTCAAGTCCTAAACACCTACAGTGTACTCCCGATAATTCAATTGCGGATAATTCGCTTTGCGGGTCTCCAAGAGTATATTTCAAATGTAGTAATTCTTACAGAAACGAATCATCCCGCTAAATAATATAATCTCTCAGTCGGTTAAACGAATGTTAACGCGATATCATGCATGGAGATGAAATCATTGAGATTTGAGATGACTAACTGCGTTTCTCAGCGATGTAAAATTAGGCTTACTTGCGCATTGCTACCGGAATGCTGAAATCTTGGAAACAAAAATCTCAGCTAGATGTAATCTACGTTGATCTAGCCAAAGCATTTGATTCTGTGAACCATTTCCTTCTCCTCCACAAGCTTGCTTCACGATACAACGTACATGGATCCTTCCTATCCCTAATACAAAGCTTCCTGTCCAATAGGCAACAACGGGTAGTGCTTCCAGGGTCTGTATCATCCTGGCTCCCAGTCTTATCAGGAGTAACTCAGGGCAGTATCCTGGGACCCCTTCTCTTCGTGCTGTATATGGACGATATAAACACATGTGTGCAAAATTCTTCGTGTTCCCTTCTTCTGTACGCTGATGACCTCAAGATATTCAGAGAAATTTCCAGTTCCTACGACCACGCTGAGCTCCAGGAAGCAGTGAATGCATGTACTGATTGGTTCAACAAATGGAGGTTATCTCCAAATCCCAAAAAGTGCTTCAAAGTTTCTTTCTCACTACTGAAATCTGGAAATCAAGCGGACTATAAAATATGTGGAAATAAATTGGATACGGTTTCTCAGGTAAGAGATTTAGGTATTATTCACGATGATAAACTGACATTCTCTCCCCACATTGACCATATCAAATCTCGCGCAATGCGCAGTCTCGGCATTCTATACAGATTCACAGAAATTAAAGACCTCACTGCACTTAAATTATACTTCACCACATATGTTCTCCCAATCCTAGATTTCTCTTCTCCAATTTGGTCTACTTCGGCTATAACCAATATTTCTAAATTGAACAGTGTCTTTAATTTCTTCATATCAATAGTCAAAGCTCGCAATCCTTCGCTAGGATAGTTTGCCAAATCCGACATTCTAAATCAGCTCAATATACTCGACCTGAGAAGCCGCTTACAATTTACTGACCTGTGTTTCCTACATAAAGTTATGAATGGTTACACAAAATGTAACATGCTCTTAAGCTGCTTCCCACTCAATGTTCCCTCCCGTTCAACACGTCAGAACCATTTACACCATATACCCCGCCCACGACTTGAAGTACAGAAGCGCTCTATATTCCACCGTCTACCTACCCTTAGTAACTCCCTTCCAAATATTGACATATTCTCTCCCTATAGAACATTCAAACATAACATTAGAAGATCCCTTTCATCCTCGATTCCTACCCCCTCTCCCTCCTAATCACCCACTACCCCAATCACTCCCTGCACTTTTCCCGAGACTTGTCCCTTGCTGCCATCACTGCCATTGTTATTGTTATTGTTGTTATTTTTGTTAATACTATTTGAAATTGTTAAAATATTAGTGTAAAATGACCTATCATGGTTGTATCTAATAATTATTAAATAAATAAATAAAAATAAAATAAAAATACATACGAGCATGTCGCCAAAAGGGGTATAGCACGGAATTAATTCATCTTCAATGCCGAGACAGTGTAAAGAGGAATGCACTTTCACTCACAACCCTTTCCCAACAGCCACACTCCAAGGTTGCTGGCCTGTGGGTTGTAAAGGGAAGATGCACGGACAGCGTATTGTAAACAGCGAGTATTGTCTGATGACGGAAACCAGCGCGATGCCGAGAGCGTGTTAGTTGGATGCTCTCCATGCAGTCAAGTCATGGGAGAAAATTACTGCTCCTACACTCGCACAAAAGCAAGAGTTTGCCGGCTTCTGTTATGACGATATTTCGAACGGACAAGGTGGTCTGACTACTCTGACATTAGGGCAAAACCTGCATGAATGCCAAGATGCAGAAGAAAGTGACATTAGGTAGTTAGACGTCGATAAAGACGATATAGCAACATTGCGGATTATAGTATCAGTATGGTCATGGATGATATCATGAAGGCAGCAATGAAAGAATATATAGTAGGGCAAAGATGAAGGTAATGTTGTGATCTGGGGCGAGGATGAGATGGAGGTACAAGAACAGTTAGACATAATAAATGAAAAGATTGAGCAATGGGGATTGAAGATAAATGTGGAGAAGAGTAAAACAGTGGTGATGAGTAGAGGTAAGAAAGAAGGAAAAGGAGTAATCAAAGTAGGAGATAAGGAATTGGAAGTGGTGAAACACTTCAAATACTTGGGAAGTGAACTGACTGAAGATGGAAGACTAGATTTGGTAATTAGCAGAAGAATACAACTCGGGAGTACGGGGACTAGTATGGAACAAGGATATACCAATTAAGGCTAAAGAAGTTATGTACAAAGCATATTATGCCCCTATAATGACATATGCAGCAGAAACTTGGACAATGACTAAGAGGGATGAGAGCAGAGTACAAGCAGCTGAGATGAGATTCCTGAGAAGTATGGTCCAGGAAACGAGGAGGGAGAGTGAGAAATGAAGATATACGGAAGAACTGGCAGTACAGAAACTGAATGACAAACTGGAGCAAAACAGATTGAGATGGTTTGGACATGTCAAACGGATGAATGAAGTAAGGCTACCAAGACGAGCACTGGAACGACGGATGACAGGGAAGAGAGGACGAGAAAGACCAAGAATGCGTTGGATGGACTCGGTGGAGAATAGCATTAGTAAACGGAACCTGGATTGGAACACCGTGTCGGAAGAGGAATGGTGGAACGACAGATAAAATGGAGCGGAACCATATTTGCCCCCACCCAGTGTCAACTGAAAAAGGGGAAATGAAGATGATGATGATGATGAGTATCAGACATGAAAGCGAGGAGGATATTATGCGGAATTTGACTGTCGATGAGGAAAACGGAGATCCAGTAGATATCGAATGCAGGAGTGATGCAAGAAAAATCCCAATAGTTCCTACAGTCAAGCTAGTGTGTCTATAGTCATACTTATCTCTTATGTAGAAAATGGAGATAAAATTTTGTTGTTTTCTTCACAAATGTACTATCTAAAATTAGAAAAAATAAACGATCTAAGAAACAAAATATGATGACAGTCTTTTTCTTAGATATTAATGTTGGCCTCTAGCATAGTGTAACTTACAATACAATGTTATAAAGTGTTATAATTATTATTTTGCATGTTCAAAAATACATTTCAATATTCTAACCAATAGTTTAGTTTAACATTGATTATCAAAAATTCAAAAGCAGCCATCCAAGCCGTCTCGTCAAATTATAAGCCTCAAAATAAAGAACTGAAAGAAATTTTTTGTATGATAAAAACCCATCAAAGACTCCACAAACAGATCTCATTTCAGTGGATCCCTTCTCATGTTGGAATAGCAGGTAATGAAGAGGCAGACAGATTAGCAAAAAAAGGTACCACACTACAACAACCTGTCAGTCAGACTGATTTTATGTCAGCAAAAAGGATCTTGAAAAATACTATCAAAAACAGGTATGAAGAAATGGCAAAGAAAACAGCAGAAACCAAATTATGGAAGGACATTGATGCAAAATGGGATCAATATAAATTAACACCAAGAAGAGAAGCTGTAGCCTTCTTCAGACTTAAGACTGGCCACGACTGCCTTGCAGCTCATCTGAAACGAATCAACATCCTGAGATCTGAAGAATGCACACTTGGTCACGAACCTGGAAGTACAATGGATAAGGGGCACTTGCTACTTGATGTGACTGCTAGAACTTCAAGAAACCTCACGCAACTCTATTGGAACGCAAGAAAGCTGATGGATTGGAATCCGGGCTAGCCATAGGAAACAACAACAACAACAACAGTTTTGTTTAAATCAGAACTGTGGATAATTCGCAGAAGTTCGTGCATTAATTACTATGAATTATCAGGAGTGCACTGTACTTTGCTCCCAACCTTAATACAGTCAGCACAAAAACACAGTTATCAATTTAAACATACGTCCCAAGTACACAGGGTTGATGACCAAGATGCCGTAATTAACAACAACAAGTGATGGTCATACTTACTTTGAGAGCTTCACTGGGCTGGATAAGTTTCCAGACCACCAGGAAGTGCATGATGTAGGAAACCTGAAACAAACAAGGTGCTATTTTAAAATGCACCACCTTGCAGTGTAGTGGTTAGCCTGTGCGGCTCTCCAGGAATGGTCCGTATTGACTTAGATAATTTAATTGGAATTTAATATATTGAAAAGGTGGACAATTTACATTCCAATTAAATTTCCAGTTCTGCCAAGAAATGTAATTCTGGTGTGAGGGCTGCAACTTGGGATACACTCAGCCTCGTGAGAAGAGGCGAGTTTGATTCTCACCTCAGCCATCTTGGTTTCCCTCACTTCCTCTCCAGGCAAATGCCGGAATGGTACCTAACTTAACCCTCTCAGTGCCAAGCACCGATCAGATCGGCTCTCGCTGTTCGCGCCAAAAGTGCCAAAGCCGATTGAATTGGCGCGCTGTTTATCTTATATTTGTAGATTTCTGTAGGCATATTATTTCATACTGTTGGAAAGGTGAGGTTCCAGGCTTGCCTGTGCGGTGTTTACTTTTTTCCTTCGAAGTCCGTTACGCGATAGGTTTGAGTTTCTACTCACGCCCTCCCTTTGCGCTTCCCCAACCCGCGCGTTCCCGCCAAAATTGTGGTGCAGTTGTTTTCATCTTGTTCTGCCTACAGATGTATCTAGGAACTTTATACAGCTGGAGACGTGTTTCTTCCAATATGACTCTTAGGAGACCTTAATTTAGGCTCAAAACTGACTTTAAAAAAAAAAAATGAAAAATTGAGCAATTATCAGAATAACCTCAATTAAAAAGGTTTAGATGCCATATTTACTTTTATGAACATAATGTATGAAAGAATGAGGTATTGGTTATAATGCAAAGCAAAAATAATATGGTGTTTATAATTAATAATAATAATAATGTTATTGGTTTTACGTCCCTTTTAACTACACTGGCTTTTAGAGACGCCGGGGTGCCGGAATTTTGCCCCGAAGGGGATCTTTAACGTGCCAGTAAATCTACTGACACGGCTCCCTCGCATTTGCGCACTCTCAAATGCCAGCTGATTGCGCCAGGTTTCGAACCTGCAACCTTGGGCTCAGCAAGTGAGAACGTTACCCCTGAGCCACGCAGCCAGACGGTATTTATAATTAAGTTTAATAGTCTGCATGCTCATTGAAAATGGCTTGGCATTTTTGGCAAGTATTTCAGGAAATGGCTTGACACTAAGAGGGTTAAGACCATGGTCGCTTTCTACCCAATCCTCAACTGAATTACAAATACACACACTAATGCAGCCATCACGATGTAGGTGAGGTGGCAAGTGCCTGCCAGTTTTCCAGCTTGATCTACAGCAGTGCCAAGTTCATTCGTACGATGAACATGCCCTGTCCACCAAGGATGTTAACATGATCTTCCTCAAGAACTGCCTGATTGGTGATCTAGTGCTCCCACTTGATTGATCTGAGCTTCTGTTCATGAATGCGCTCAAGTTTTTTCGACGTCACAATGCTACAAAATTTAAGGGGTACTCTCACTTGTAGTAGACAAAACATCATGATCTTGCAATTTTCGGCAATTTGCAGAGTCTGGTTATTACTTTATGGGCTGACATGTTAAATGAAAGGTTGCACTGTGTTAATTTATTAACTCATTACTTCATTAACTTTCAGCTTTTTCCATGCCCAGGTGTCGAGAGTGGTCTCGCTATTCAAAGTGATGGTCATAGACTAATTAATTATTTGGGGACCTGTACGAGAAATCGTGGCGTGTGTAACAAGGTGTGGTTCCGACCAGAGAGTGGAAGGTCACAGCCCATCGCTAGAGGGCACGCGTACACTTCACGTGACGATACAAAGCGAGCAGCAGCATGCATCAATCGTCCAACCAAGACCAAGACAGTAGGCCATTCGACATGCTTCCTGGTGTGGTTGAAGACTCTGGGGCACCCATTGGGCACACACTTTGCGCAAGTGCAGTCGTTCCTTCATGATGGTGTGCACAATTCCGACACTCAATCCGACCATGGCGGCTAAGGCGTTCACTGTCACTCAGCGGTCCTGGGTAATGAGTGCATCAACCAGCTGGACAGGGTGCCCCAGACCGGGCATCATTGGCTAACGACACCCGTCCTTCCCTGAAGCGCTTGTGCCACGCCTTGACCCTTGCAAGGGACATGCAGTGTTCGCCGTACACTTGTGACATTCGGCGATGTATGTCCATTCCCCCTACTGCTTTCGCTGTCAGAAACTGAACAACACCTCTTTGCTCTTCGGTTGACGCCTCCATGTCACTGTTTGCAATGCGACTGGCAGCGTTGGACGATTGATGCATGCTGCTGCTCGCTTTGAATCGTCACTTGACATGCCGTCTAGCGACAAGCTGTGACCTTCCATGCTCTGGTCGGAACCACACCTCGTAACGCACGCCACAATTAGCCGATGTCGTCACCGGTTTGCGCATTACAGCCTCCGGCTCGTTACTTTTTGAACGCACCTTATACTTAAACCACGTGCCCAGCTGCGGGCTTCTTATATATTTCTTTAAACGCACGATATAAACAAATTTTAAATATTTATGAAATAGACTGGAATTTGTCACTACTGCGGGTGATTCTGTTTCTGTTAATTGTGAGAGCCATAGACCATAATGTTATGTGGGATGCAGGCGACACAGTTCTGCCAGTGGTTCATTTGCTTAAACACACTTTATAAACCAACAAATATATTTCCGTTGACTTTTCAAGAAATGCTAAATTTTTCCTGTACTATTGAGACGATTTGGAAGATTTTGGTACAAACCACACCTTCTAACTCCCTCTGGTTTAGGAGCTTGATTTTCATAAACCTTTTACCTTAGTGTTTTATACACTCTATCCGATCAACTTGTTTGTTACTTAGTTGTTTTAAGGGGCAGAACTACGAGGTCATCTGCCCCAATCAACTTGTTACTATGGAACTACTTATTTTATAAAGATTTTAAGTCATGTGATTGTGTTAAAAAAAAAAGTTTGACACATGAAAAGGCAATCTGAACATCAAGGCCAATAAGTGTTGATTCTGCGTGGTCCTAGGACACCCATTTGCGCAGAAGAAGAAGAAGAGGCAATCATTAAACAAAATGATTCGTGCAAAGAAATGTGAACCCAATAAGCACAATGGAAGAGTTTGTTTTGTTTCATGGGAGCCAACAGAGAAAATGCACAAATATTCACCTGAAATGCTTCCTCTCCGTCCTTGAGAAGACCCTCAGCGCCAGACTTGATGAGCTCTGGAGCGGAGTCAATGAGTACAAGTTTACCACGGTAGCCTTCTTGCTCGAGGAGGGCTAACATTTCTATGGGCAGCAAACCTCCGAATGAGAAGCCAACTAGTCGCAGAGGAGAACCAGCATTCTGCTTTGTTTTCACAAACTGCAAATAAAATTATAAATACAAATTACGGTATATTCTTGTCAGAGGTTTACTATCTTATGAAAACTAGGACATGTTTATTTCATATTTTATGGCCAATTACAATCAATTATACAAAGACAATTTATGCCTTCTATGCTTCCAATATTTCTTCATTCTTTCAGATGTCAACATCCTTTCTTCAGTGGCAAACACCCATTTATTTTGGTTTGGAGTCTCACTGTGATATTTAAACACAAATAGTGCTAAATGTTCCGGCATAACTCAACAAAATGACAGTGTTTCGCCCCGGTTTGCAATTGGGCTCTTCAGTTGGTTAAAGCACACCTCACCATGACACTGTCAAGTACACACTGGGAAGGCCATTTCAAGACGCATTTGATACATGTGTATCCACGTCACGAGCAAAGCCAGTGCACTATGGGAGTCGAAACTCCATTCCAAAGCATTTATAAACTTACCTTGGCATTGAATATATAATTTTCAAACACCGTCATTTTATTGAGTTATGCCGGAACATTTAGCACAATACATATTTTTCTTTTGAAAATTATATATGTCTCACTGTGAGTCGAGTAGAATCTTTATTTTATCTGTTCTATTCTTGAGACAATTTGGAATTCTTTGTTATCATCCATTTAAGCCTCATATTGCTATTCCTTATTTTTTCGATTCTTGTGCTAAGTTTAGTTTCTGGTGTCCAAAAAATGAATGTGTTTCTTTCCAATGACAGTATGCTCAATACTGCTTATGGAAGCTGCTCTCCAATGGCATGTTTAGTTTATTGTTTATTGTATTCTAATTAGTTTTATTTCTGTCTTAAGTTTTTTATCTATAAGAAGGGAATGGAAGAAACGATAGAGAAATAAATGAGCGGGGGAGACAGGCAGAAGCATTCCGGAGGAGTGTGAGAAGCATGTTATGGAGCAAGGATGTCCCTCAGAACAGCAAAAGGGTCCTATATCAGACATACTGTGTCCGTATCCTGATGTATGCCTCGGAGACCTGGGTTATGAAAGGAAGGGAGAAGAGCAAAATGAGGTTCTTGAGAAGCAGTATTGGAGCTACAAAGAGGTACAGAATATGAAATGAGAGGACCAGAGAATTAATGAAGGAGGAACCATTACAGGATGGTATAGAGAAGGTATGGACATGTAAAACGAATGGAGGAGAAGAGGATTCACGAGACGAAGTGGGAAGGAAAGAGACCGAGAGACAGGTGGCTGAAGGGGGTGGAAGAAGAGAGGAGAAGACTGGACAAGGGTGGAGGCTGAGAGATGGTGGGAAGACAGAGGCTTGTGTTCCAAACAGACCCGGCCAGTGGATGGAAACTCTGCAAGATGATGATGATGATCTATAAAATAATTACACAGCCAGAGGCGACTTGCTAGTGAAACTATTTTCAAAACTAAAACTCAGCAAATTTTCTAGGATTATGCCGTGTCTTGTGCGGGGTTTCACCCAGAAAGACTAAGCTGGCTCATCAGCGGGCTCTTGATGTTCCGCTCCCGGACCCCCACAGTAGCGAACTGCGTGCTACCTCCCTTCTTATGAAGCACACGTGCGCCTCTCACTGTGAGAGCTAAAAGCTCCAGCAGCCATTCACCTCCCTGTGGGGGAGCGGCCGTGGAACACCAAGAGCCCGCTATGAGCCAGCTTGGTGTTCGTGGGCAAAACCCCACACAAGACACGGCTTAGCTGAGTTTTATTTCATGGCCGTGAGCCCTAATATACCATATTTTCAAACTACTAATGTGCTGCAATTATTTTTATTTTTTGTGTATACAGTGAAACCCCTCAGATCCGAACCCCATAAATCCGAAATCCTGGGTAATCCGAACGAGTTCTTTCCGACAATTTTAAGTTTGAAAAACACACGCAATAAACTGAAACTTATTTATTTAGTCGTAGAACATTTATATATTCTACATTATAACCTTATTTTACATAATTACACATAAGCAGAATACAGGCAAGTGAAATGAAGTTCCTACAAAGTAGGATCGGAGTAACAAGAAGAGACAGGGTGAGGAATGAAAAGGTCAGGGAAATGGTGAAAGACGAGCCCTTGCAAGGTAGGATTGGTATGGACACTTAAAGAGAATGGAAGAGAAGAAGATTCCCAAGAGGATACATGAGATGTAGATGCAGAAGAAACAACCAAGAGATAAATGGCTGAAAGGAGTGGAGGAATGTGTCAAGAAGAGAGGCGAGGACTGGACCAGAGTGACAGCGGAGAGGTGGTGGGAAGAAAGGACTAAGTGGCGAGGCTTATGTTCCAAACAGACCCAGCCTGGGGCTGGAAACTGTACAAGATGATGTTGAATGTAGGAATGCTGTTAACTTGGGATTTTTGGATACTTTGGAAACTTTAGCAACCTTGTTTATTTTTACCCCTTTCGACCCATAGTGCCCATAAGCACCCTACTGCATTCTCTGTCCTTACTTGCTCTCTCATGGTTTCTCGTAACGTCTGGTGGGGTAACACAGATATCATTATGCTTGGATGAGCATGTTGTAGAATTAAGAAGGCTTAGGAAATAAACAAATGAGGAGAGTAATTCCAAGTAAACAATGACAGGGCTGGACGAGCTGGGTACTCTGGTGATCATTGCTGGTTTGAGTATTGCGGACATTGATATAAACGCCAAAAGGGATACAGAATCGTTAAGTAGTGGTGAATGTGATGTTTTAGCGGATGTAGGAGATATTGAAGAAAGTTAATTAGAGGGATAATGGCGATGAGAGTGAAAATGAAGAGCAAGAATTTTGGCCTGATGGTGATGCTCCAGTCATTCAGGTACCTCAGACTTTTCATTTCACAACTCCTACTAATTTTATAGGCGATGTTGGACCTGTATATATTTTGGAAAGGGGATCTAAGGAAATAGAGTAATATATTCATATGTTAGCAGGTGATGTACTATTCAGTGAAATAGCCAACTACACCAATATCAATGCAGCTTTCAAGCAGGAGAAAAGTAGGGAGAAATCTGGGGATAAATGACTTCAAAATGTGTTTGGGAAAGAGACAAGCCATGATAAAATTGCATTTCTTGTTTGAAAAAAAAAAAAAAAACCCTACACTCTGTCTGTTGCACAATTCTAGTTCAGATCATAATATGCATTAAATAGAAGAACTCAATAAAATACATTTGATGATTGAAACATATTTAGTAATTTTAGGGATTTTTGAAAATTATCATTTTTTATTCTGTTTTGAAAACTTCAGCGAACTGAAAAGAGGAAACAAAGTTTCTGTTTCAAAAAATTGATGGTTGGGTTTCATGTGTGATGTGTAAAGATACGAGAAAATAGCATTTTGAAATTGATTTTGTAGCACTTTCATTTTCAAAAATAGCAATTTTGGAGCATTTTGAAATTTAAAAATTAGCATTTTGTAGCATTTAAAAGTTCGTCACCAGGTACAATAAACAGGTTCAAAATAATATGCACTGAAACTAATTCAAACATGTGCAGGATTGGAAATATGGGCGTTTCTGATAAACGGCATAAGCATGTAATATAAGTCTTCTGTTGTGTGTGTGGTTTTTATTTTTACTAAGGGAGTGTTAGAAGTATTAAAATCCTAATATCAGTATTACAGAAATGTAGAAACTTGACATCATACATTTTTCAGAAATGTGAGATCTCTGAAAATAAAGGCATCAGCCTGGCTAATTGGCAAGATTGAGTTCAAGTACTGTCGGTTGGTTGTATGACGTGAGACGAGGGTACCTAAGCTATGCTCAAAACATCCAAAGGTCATGTTCTCATTATGCAATCAACAATATCAGGTGTTGTGCAGCAACTCAAATATTGAGGGCCGGCGGAGAGTTGTATTAGTTCACTGGTACCAAGGTGCCAATTGTTAGAATAAAGCGAGCTGTGGTCAGGCAACAATGATGGCTTACGAAGTTTACTGTGTGGCAGGTGGAATGACGTGTACAATACCCAAGGGGTATGCACCCCTTAGAGATCATCCCCCCCATCATCTGTCTAAATCTCATAAAAGGCAACCCTTTAAAAGCCTACCCAATATCCATCAATACTATAAGGGCAGCTGGCTACTCCATAAAGCAGCTCAACCCTTGCGTAATTATGACACACAGCGACATACTACAAACTGGTTCAACTATGCCACAACGCGCTGACAGAACAGAGGCTAAAGGTATAAAAGGTGCCTTAAGTGGGTCACGAGGATCTCTCCATCATCAGTGCTTCGACGAGACAGCCGGAGGCTAACGACAGTGTCAACCGAGGTGAGTCAGTCAGTCAGTGTTCAGAATCCTACTTTTGTAACCTAACACCCACAGTTTGTACTCACATTATAACATCACAAGATCCCTTAAAAGGGACTAACAGTTACTCATTGCTGACCAATAAACACTTGGTCAGTCTCTTACACTTGCATTACTGATCTACACTCTTCTTCACGTCCCAACGTACTTCCTTACTCCCGTCACAGTCAGACGTGACACACCGTAGTAATAACGCCAACTCAGACGTCATTGTATTCCTCACAGCGGCTCGCGTGCTCAAGTGAAGCGCGTGCCGAACCGCTGACACTAGCAAGGTGATTATATAATAAGTAGCCGGCTGGGCGACTAGTACATCGACCCGCGTGCTAAGGCTACATCCCTTAAACCACATTTACAGTCTTTATAGGAGCGCCCCCTAGTTCCTAACGCTAAACAACACTCCACACTGGTCAGCTTGCCCCTCCAAAGGCAGCTACCCCCTTTTAGACACTCCATTCAAAATCAATACAGTAACTCTTCCGTTTTAGGTCCTACCACCCCTAAATAAGGGATCTAAAACAGATGGTGGAGGCGGGGTACTACGCGCAGTAACAGGACTCAACCAACGAGCCCTCGTAGTCAAAACGACCCCCTCTGAACCGCAAAAAGCCAAGCAGATAGTGAAAAAATTTTTCCCCCAGACAGAAAGCACCATATTTTTTTTTTGGTGCTCTAAACTAGCTACACAAGGGAAAGGCTTGATAAACCAACCCCCTAGCCCCATACAGAACCAGAGAGATATAGGAATACACTGGCAAACACGCACAGATTTTTTTTTTCTCTCTATTGTTACTTTAGGCCCATACACTTCAGGCAGAATGGCACCTCATGAAGAGATTGCAAGCCATGAAGGTAATAGGGGTATGCCAATATTAGTAGCATTATTGGCTAGATGCCAAAGGCACATACAGATCAGGCAAACACAAATACGGACACTCAAAACAGAAAATCGGGACAATACAGGGCAAACAGCCATACACTCCGTCAGAGGGTAGGACAGCGCGATTAAGATGCGCACATAAGCACTTGCAAACAGGCCATATGCCTCAATAGGCAGTACACCCAAATTTGGGACGAATACCGTGAACTCCAAACCAACAAGGCCATTTTTGAGTTCATGGTAGGGCCACCAGCCCAGCCGAGAGAGGACATAAGCGTAGATACGCTAACTCGACAATTTGCGAGGATGTCCCTCTCGACAAGTACTGCCACGCAGTGGCAGGAGTTCGCCGTGGCCACAGTCCAGGAGACGGCCAGGTTAGGCTCCAACATACTAAAGAATACATCCTACACAGACACACGTCCTCCAGCTCCGGATCGGAAGGCAATTTTGCCAAGCCGAGGGGAAGAGCCTGGAACAATCCCCTCGGACCGGATGAACGAGAGGGAGTTGAAGCCAGGACCTTCAATCACACATAATACGACAGAGGGACAACAGGAGGTAACCTCGTCATGGGCTGACGACGTAGAGCCTGACCTACCACATATAAAGCCTACATACACTCACACAGATAGGCTAACACAGTGGCAGGAGTCTGCCGTGGCCACGGGCCAGAAAGCGGACAGGCTACACGACACCACATTGGCAGGACAAAAACAGGCACTTAAGCGGCCCTCACCGCCAGTTCAAAGGGCAAATTTGCCAGAACGGAGGCGAACACCGGCATTAGTCCCTCAGGATGCACGGTACACGCACATACAGATTAAACAGGCATTACCATACAATACACGGGGATTAGGAAAGGTATTATTACCCACCCCACAAAACCTCGCAGTCAAACATACATACACTCCCGCAAAATCTGCTAAGATAGCGCCAAGCGCAATAACGCCCTTAAATACAGGTACACTTAGACCTAGAAACACGCGCTACGGTGGAAGTAGGGCAAGGCTTACTTTGCTAGAAATTCCGCCGGAAAACAGCAAAGAAACACCTCAATGGATTTCAGAGGCCTATAATATCGTAACAGGGCAAAACCCTTCACCTTTCTGAGCACTGAAGCTCGAAAGACGATAACGACTTCCACCAAGGCCAAAGAAATAAAATAACATCACTTCCCCCATCATAAATGGCCACACAAGTTCTTTCACGCGGGAGATATCAGAAAATAGACCGACAATTACATAGTAAACATAAACTGCGCATTTTTTTTTCTTTCTCGTATTTTATGTATATACAGGGCAACATGGCCAAATTAGAAGTGAGTAATTTTAAATCCTTCTGTGTTTTTTTTTTTGGGAACCATGGCATCTTTCTATTAGGCCATCACTAAGCCAAGTGAAAGCCCATCAGGCTTAAGGCCGGAAAGAGATATTTTGAACACAACTTAGGCATAAAATCACAGCATAGAGCTTAAGGGAGTCTTTCTAAGTAGAAATGACTAGACGTTCTACGTTATGGTTCCACAGTTTGACAGATTCTCTTGTTGCGGGCGAAAACCGTAAGCATGGCAAGAATTAAGAATCTCAAACTAGTTTCAAAAAAAAAAAATTTTGGGAGGTGTGCTTTAACCAACTAAAAAGCCCAATTGCACACCGGGATGAGACACTGTCATTTTGGTGAGTTACAATTACTTTGATAGGCAGGTTTGACTCCCACAGTGCACTGGCTTTGCTCGTGACGTGGATACAAGGGTATCAGTTACGTCTGGCAATGGCCTTCCTAAGGTGTACTAGACAGTGTCGGTAGATTCCCCTGAGACGTAACCAGATTACGGTAGTACTCACGTTACCAAAATGGTAAATACTACACTCAGGTCCCAATCACCATTTTTTTCAAAAACATAGTGCTCACGACATAATTTTTAGAGACTAACGCCACCTACTATTATTTTCTTTCAATGTGCTCTCTTAATTCAGAGCGGGGCATAAATAATTTTTTTTTGTTTCACACATTTAGCCCAAGAAAGAAAAATGGCCAAATAAACTATATATATATTTTATACATAGGTATACATATCACAACACTCGGGGACACAAGTGTAGTCAATGGAAGGTTCTTTTACAGACGGCCAATGCATATGAGATTTCCGAAGTGAAATGCCATGGCCTGTGGTTTGGATTCCAAGTAAAACGGAAATCCCGTGGCACATGATCTCCAGAAATGGTCACGTTAAACCACAAAATTCCCCTCTTGCCTTTTTATAATGCGAAGAGCACTAACAGAAAGCAGGCTGATTAAGAACACATGTTCGGATACACAGCGTTATCGAAACAAGTAAACAAGCGAGCGCGCAAGACATTGCAACCCGACACCACCATACTCAGCAGTAAAGCAGACCTCAGTGATAAACTGCGAGCCTTACAGACGACAGTTCCCAAAGCACACTGCACGGAATCATTCATAGCCAACCCAAGAACCCTATATCTTCAAAATTTACACTACGAGGAGAGGGCAAAAATAAGCAAACTCCTCGCAGGAAGGTATACTAGGGGTTGCGCATAGAAAAACACACAGCCCATTTGCCATAGTGTAGGCGGCACAGAAATGGCCACCAAATCTTTACAGACAACCGGCTTCGAACCCATGTCCACACACAAAAACCTCGTACCGAAAACTAACTAAACAACGGTATTTTCGGTACGAGAAACACAAACAAAATACAGACAGAATGCCCGCAGAACATGAACAACGCAGACATATAACACAGAGAATTACATAGAACACGGGTTCGAACCCCAGAGAAAATTGCACGCCAGGGAAAAACAAGCAGACGGCCTTCCAATCACACCAAAATTGGCCCATATAACGGCTTAGACAGATAATACTACATTCCTGCGGCCAAATGACAGGCATAAAATTCCAGAAATACACTTGACAGGGAAAATGGACTTTCCAGACAGAGACATATAAATTTCGTAAGACAACGGTCTTACGGAATAATGGCCACACAACGGCAATAGTAGCAGGGCGGATTACCACATCGGGCCGCCAGGAATTTAACACAATGACCACACTGGCATACGTGCAGAAAAACACGCAACAGTGGTTAACCTACATAAAATCCCGGCCTGAAGTTACACACACAAACTGATGACTTGCAGACTTAGCCACTTTGCAACACTGTCGATGACAAAACGCGATTGTGTAGTGGCAGTGACCATGAATAAACAAATGCAGAACAATCATAACACTATACATTTTTCAACACTGCGAAAGCATTTATCAACAAGCAGACGTCACAGACCAAAACTTGTCGCAGGCCCAGAGTAGCACGTTCGTAAAGACGTTGGCAGGCCACGGGCGCTTCCTACCCATACACAATATACACAGTAGGACTTAGCCCTACAGCAGACCAGGCGTCCGCGTGGTGTAGCGGAGCGTAGTCACACACACACACACACACAAACGCGCTCACCAATCAGGGGCGAACATAGGGACTTTGAGGAAACGGGACCTCCCCTTAACAACTTCTTTTTGCGACCCTAGTCCCGAAACAAATCATTCCAGGCGACTAGGACTTAGCCCTATAACGGACCAGAGTAGGTCGTGAAGCTTCGCTATCCCAAAGCGCGGATAGAAAACCAACATGGACCAAGGGAGGATGACAAGAGAACATGCTAACAGCGTCCCACTCTACTCCCTTCCCATAACCTTTTCACGTCCAAACATAAACAACGCAGACACATGAACACGACCAAAACAGCTACACTACACTACAAAGTATACATAAGGGTTGGTAAACTTCATGTGTTTACAGAAAGGGCATGCTACGCCTTGAGCCCCACCGCTATCACCTGAATGAGAGGGGTGCATCGGCAAACACCAACTAAGCGTAATGCACATCTCCATATGAGAGATGAGGCCATAAGTAATAAATACTAACCATTTTTTTTTTAATTTAAATCATCCCGCATGAGAGGGAAATATATTAGTATTATGCCTCAACCTACACCTATCCATACATGAGTGCAAACGCCTCATATCCAGACGCATGCATGTATATCCCATCCATTCACCAGGGGATATTGATATCAGACCGGCATGGATTTTTATTTTATTTTTTGCAACCCCGGGAATTACCTGCCCCGTTCCACTCACTGTAGGAGCATCCCAGCACAAAAACCGGTTCCAGGCCGCCACTAACGCGGAATTCGGAAGTGCGCAACCTCCTCCTACCCTGCTTTAACCCACTCTACAGATAACTACCCCCAGATCACAATAACAGGGTACCTGACGCCACAGACCCTACTAACACCTCCATCAAGGTTAAAAAAGAGCATTATCGCTGGAGAAGCTGATATAGCACAGGTAGCCTAAAGTAGTCTACGTATGTAGAGGTTTTACCAGCCCACCACACTGGAAGTATTTTACATTTGACACTTTTTACACAGGTTACACCTATATTTAAAAAAAAAGGGAATCTGAAACACCCTGGCTGATGATACCGGCGTTAGCCAAAGGTCAAAAGCACAACACTAGGGGCAGAACTGGGGTAGGTAATGACAACCCTTACCCCAGTTGGCTCGACAAATCACCTAACTTGACGACTAGACCAAACAGACGAACCACGTGAGGTCAAAGCATTCGCGGCCTGGTCGGGCAAGCTCTGGAATCCTAGGTGCGCATAAACCGCCCCTGGGAGGAAGGGATGCTAAACCCACTTTGTGCCACGGTCGTCGAAGCCAAGACCTGCAGGGAGACTTTCTGAGAATGGCGGGAGAAATAGCTCACTCCGCGCCGGCCTCGGGAGCTATCCCTAGAGACGACCCCATTATGACTAGACTTCTAGTTCAGTTTAAATTTAAGTAGGCACGGCTTCCATAGCGGGAAGCAAAACTCCTGTGCGTTGGAGCAAAACACACTACGGCGGCCCATAGAGGCAACTTTATATATCAATGCGAAAATGCATACTACGGCGGCCCATAGAGGCAACTTTATATATCAATGCGAAAATGCATACTACGGCGGCCCATAGAGGCAACTTTATATATCAATGCGAAAATGCATACTACGGCGGCCCATAGAGGCAAATATCACTGCGAAAGCAGATTGCGACGGCCGATTAAGGCGAAGACAATATTATGCCATTGGACCACACTGTCCAATGCCCACATAAATGGCGACGCAACGGGCAACCAGAGGGCATTCAGAGAGGGGCATTGCGCGCCCCTCACAGGAGCCAAGTGGGCGGCTCACCTACGTCAAATAGGAACAGCACACGGTTATGAACACGAAAGTTACAGCGGGCGAAACGGTTAGCTTAGTGGCACCGTAAGGCGCCTGCGAATAGGTTAGTACTAGTATTAAGACCTAGAATAGATGTCGACAATAGTATTAAAACGGAGGGGACTACGAGGCATTGTTGGGTTCCGGTCCCGACAATGTACTACAAGGGCGCCCCCGCGAGAGAAATCAAGCGGCCAGCCTCCATCTAAATCTTAGTACTTAAGTCATAGTGCCATGTTAAGGTCACTTAGATGTAAGCAAATTTACTGACAGCTGTTGCTAATAATAGCACAGCACATTTCGGCTTTAGAATAAGGTCCACTCGGCATGTAAATACAGAATAGTTTTACAGTTAAGTAATTTTATCAATAAGTTATATAAGTAAGGTAAGACATAAGGTAACATACACCTACATTTAAGGCATTTTTTTAGTATATATAGATCACCGTAGAATATATCGGCACTCGGTGACTATAAATCCGTTACCGAGGTAAGCCCGACAATACTAGATTAAGATAGGAATAATCAAAGTGGAATATATCGGCACCCGGTAACCACAATTCCGCTACCGGGGTAAGACCAACTATATATTATTTACGGCATTACGGCACCGTATAGGGTAAGCCCGGCCTTGCAGCTAAGTAACATTAATCATGTTTTTTTTTTCAGTAAAAGAACAGCTTCAACCAGTACTAATATGTTTTTTTTTTCTAAACCTCGCCATTTTTTTTCACAGGCATCGTCACCAGATACAGAAAACTGGTGACAGGAATTTCACTGCCACATAGCAGTGGCATATTATCTACAGCATGCCATGATGTGTACACTTTTTGTTTATTTTTTTCAACTTGCACTAATCCCGACACACTCGCAAACACTCACCACATTTTTCTTTTTCAGATACACACTCTAAAATGAATCTGCACAGCAGGACTGGTGCCTGTGGGGTACCAGGCTTACTGGCAGATCAACTCAATTAAAACACATAAAGCGTCAAAATGTGACGCAGATTACGACAATGAGGGCGCAACCGGTTTGTGGCAGTGACTCTCATTGTCAAGTGTGAAAGCATTCACCCACAGAGGATGCTTCACAGGTTAGGTATTAAGCATACAGGCAAGCGGTACGACCACTATACCGTACCAAGAAGTGGCCGTATAGGATCAGCCGTGATACGGCAAGCGTACGTACAGACGGGTAGCGTGCACGTGAGGTACCTCATGAAAACTATAGTTATAAGGGATTAGCGCGATTAAGTAGACATAAGGTCATTGTAAATTATAATTTTAAAAGGTAAACTTAATGCACAGTCATGCGCCCACGGGCAATTATTTTACTAGACATAAGGTCATTGTATTTTACTAGACATAAGGTCATTGTAGTTCATAATTTTAAAGAGTAAACTACATACATATTCATGCGCCCACGGGCAATTATTTTACTAAACATAAGGTCATTGTATTTTACTAGACATAAGGTCATTGTAGTTCATAATTTTAAAGAGTAAACTACATACATATTCATGCGCCCACGGGCAATTATTCCAATGGAAATTCCTAAATGTCAGCATCGCAACATAATACATTAAACACTATATATATTTTTGTCTGTTTATCAAGTTCACGTGTACACGATGTCTATATTTTTGTTTTGTTTTGTTTCGTTTGCTAAGGTAACACGTAACCAATGTCTGTGAATTGTTTTCTTTCATTTTTCTCTCTTCTAACTTCCCCATTTGTCAGGGTGTTCCGTTTTATCCCACACCAATAAATACATTTTAAATATTTCCTTTAAATTATACCCTGGAACACCCATTTTCTTCTATTCTCTCCTATCTTCTTTATTGCAGGGAGCACTTTTTCCCCAAGATAGGGCGGACGACGCAATCATCCGTTCGGCCCTGGGTTTTTCCTCCCTGCACAACTATGTAACCATGTATAACCATGTTTTTTTTCTTTTTTATGCCGACAACGGCAATGGCGATTGTGCCTCAATAGCAATTATTTTCTTTATTCAACAATGTTAATGCACATTTCACCATGCAATGTAAAATTTATATACATATATATCTATGTACACCCCATAACCCTCCCCTCTGAACACGGGCTGACCGCACACCTACACTTCTGCACGACGACACCCGTTCCATACGACGACGCTTACGACGCCACCACCAGAAGAGACGAGGGGGATTCAAAAACTACTACGACAACATCCCAACCCCAAGTGCCCTTCCCGGTCGCGAGGACGCGACCAAATGGAGGAAGAGGCTTGTACAATACCCAAGGGGTATGCACCCCTTAGAGATCATCCCCCCCATCATCTGTCTAAATCTCATAAAAGGCAACCCTTTAAAAGCCTACCCAATATCCATCAATACTATAAGGGCAGCTGGCTACTCCATAAAGCAGCTCAACCCTTGAGGTGTTTCTTTGCTGTTTTCCGGCGGAATTTCTAGCAAAGTAAGCCTTGCCCTACTTCCACCGTAGCGCGTGTTTCTAGGTCTAAGTGTACCTGTATTTAAGGGCGTTATTGCGCTTGGCGCTATCTTAGCAGATTTTGCGGGAGTGTATGTATGTTTGACTGCGAGGTTTTGTGGGGTGGGTAATAATACCTTTCCTAATCCCCGTGTATTGTATGGTAATGCCTGTTTAATCCGTATGTGCGTGTACCGTGCATCCTGAGGGACTAATGCCGGTGTTCGCCTCCGTTCTGGCAAATTTGCCCTTTGAACTGGCTGGTTGGTTTATCAAGCCTTTCCCTTGTGTAGCTAGTTTAGAGCACCAAAAAAAAAATATGGTGCTTTCTGTCTGGGGGAAAAAATTTTTCACTATCTGCTTGGCTTTTTGCGGTTCAGAGGGGGTCGTTTTGACTACGAGGGCTCGTTGGTTGAGTCCTGTTACTGCGCGTAGTACCCCGCCTCCACCATCTGTTTTAGATCCCTTATTTAGGGGTGGTAGGACCTAAAACGGAAGAGTTACTGTATTGATTTTGAATGGAGTGTCTAAAAGGGGGTAGCTGCCTTAATTACCAGGCTGTCCTGGACTCGATGGACGAATTGGTTCAAATTCTGAGGATGTCTATGAAATCCTTTTGTGTGGTTTTCCTACTAACTCCTTGCCAAGTTCCATTCATTTCTTTTAATAACTTATCTTATGAGGTAGGATTCAAGAAGTGCCATTTGACCATTAAACCACCGGCAAATAGAAATTCAATGCCCCTCATCCATGGCCCTCATTGAAAAGGAAGTAATAATGTGAATCATACATTTACTTAACTTTGTGTAAATATCACACAATGGATAATTAACTAAATACTAAAATGTATGTTTACTTCCTCATTATTTCCTGACCACACTGCGACTCTTGACTGACAATCTGTGAAACAGTATCCGAATTCACGGAGAAATCGCCGGACGACATGTAACATAACCTATAACTCACACTAATGTGTTTACTGCTCCTTGCGTTGGTAGCGACAATTGTAATGTTTTCTACTTGGGCGGACTATTCGCCAGAAAATACTACCATCAAATATATTGAGTAAAAAGTTTCCGCCCAATCAATACTTTTTCTGAAAAAAATTTTTACTTCTTTCTCACATTAGGGACATGTTTCGAACAAATAATTTGTTCTTCTTCAGCCTATACATATATCAACTTCGTAATTATCTTAGACATTTGCTTAATAAAATACATGCACATTAGACAATTCATTAAGAGTATACAATTACATTCATTAAGAAACATACAATTATAAAAAACGCAATGTTAAAATACTTGATAACACATTAAAATATTTGGAAAATTTCTTGTTCCCATTTATACTGGATGGCCTTGTTGTGAAGGCTTATTAAACGGTTATAGGCAGCAGTTCAATAAAGGCTCAGAGTCATCCCTCTGGTTTATTCTTGCCGGTGATGTATTGATGGGTTTACATGGCTTTTGGTTGATTTTCTTTAATATCTGCGTCATACGGATTGTTGGTTTTTTGTTGGTAAGGCGATCCTGCCGTGAGTTGTTTATTGCGGAGTAAACTGTAAAGATACGAAACTTAATTAAACCGAAAGATGCGTCTGAGAAGAAGAATAGATACGTTTGAAGGGGCTAATCTGTAACTTACTGGGTACGTCTTGAATGTGACTGACGGGTTTAACTGGGTGAAATCTTCTTGCCTGGTGCTGTAATGATCCAAAGGACTAGTATCAGTAAGCGTGTGTAAAACGGAAACTGTTATCGCATGAAGTTGCATTGAACGGCTTACCTGTCCTGCCTGTGAGATGTGTAGCGTGGAGCCGTGTTACACTGACTGAACTGCTATGCGCTGGCTGAGGCAAGTGTTTACGTAGTGTGTGGCGGGGAGGGGAGGGTAAGGTGAGGTGAACTTGTCTTGGCTGCGTGGAAACAGGTGTGTGGGTGTGACGCGTGATGTCATATGTTTTGATTATTAGCTTCATGGGGGGTGCAGGGTTAGCGTTGATGTGGGAGGGAGATTGGTTTGATTGTTATTCGAAAACGTTTGTTTATACTGTTTGGAGTCTGGAAAAAATTTGTTGATATTCTCATACAGAATGTTTACTTCGAAGTTGATTTCGTTGAGATTGTGTGTTGGGTTGTTGCGCTGCGCATTATCAATTTCTATTTGTTCAAGCACGTTCATTATTGCTCCCTTCTTGGCATAGTGGATGATCTCCATATCATTCTGGATATTTGTAAATTTATGTTTGGTGTCTTGCATGTGTTGTCCCATGGCCGAAAATTTTCTATGTTTTATGGCGTTAACATGTTCGTAATATCTTGTTGTGAAGCTACGTCCGGTCTGTCCTAGATAATCTGCTTTACATTGTTGGCATTTCAGTTTATAAATGCCTGACGAATGATATTTGTTTGAATCGTTTACTTTCTTGGAGTTAAATATTAGTTTGTGGTTGTTATTATTGGTTCTAAAGGCGATTTTTGTGTTGAATTTCTTGAGAATACTTGTTACGTCGTAGGTGTGTTGGTTGATATAAGTGAAGACGGCGAACTGTGTTTTCTCTTTCCTTAAGGGGGTGAGCTGAGATTGAGGTTTGTTTTTGATTTTGTTAATGATTTTACTATGTCTGGTCGAGTGTAACCATTGGCTTCAGCGACTTGAAAGATTGTGGCTATTTCTTGCTGGTAATCTTGTTCTGACATGGGAATGCTGATTGCTCTGTTGATGTAGCTGACAAACGCCGCCCTTTTGTGACCTTGGGGGTGGTTGGAATTCTTTCTGATTACAGTGCTTGTTTGTGTTGGCTTTCTATATATGCTGTATTGTATTTTTTCATTCTTAGTGGTTATCTTGAGATCTAGGTAATTGATTGAGTTGTTGACTGTGGGGTCACCTGTAAATTTAATGTTAACATCAATGCTATTCAGTTTGATGAGTACTTGTTCGAAATTGATGGTATTTGCATCCAGAATTACAAAGATGTCATCCACATATCTCCCCCAAAAAAGAATGCCCTCTATTTTATTAATGATGTCATTGGCTTCAAGATGGTCGATGTAAATGTTGGCAAGGATGCCTGAGGCTGGGGAGCCCATCGCCAATCCTTGGTTTTGTTGATATATTTTATCGTTAAACTTGAAATAGTTATTGTTAAGAGTGAAGCTAAGGATCTCCATGAATTCATCTATTTCTACTTTCGATAGTTTCTCATTGTCTAGAAGGTTCTTTTTGATTATTTTAATTGTTGTTTGGACCGGTATGTTAGTATACATGTCCTTAATGTCTATGGTGTGAATGGAGTGTGTGGGCTTGATGTTTAGATTCTTGGTTCTCTCGCAGAATTGGAGGGAGTTCTTGAAAGATTTATTAGCTTTAGGCATAGTTAGTACGAAGGAAATTTCTGTATAAATTGAGACGTTCTGTAGATTGGACTGTTCCTGTAGTTGACTATTGGTCTAATTTGGAATGTTGTCCTTGTGGATTTTGGGGAGTGATCTTAGGGTGGGAATGCTGGGGTTCATGTTAATCAAACTGTTACCTTGTTTTTCGTTCATTATGAAAGATGTGTCTTTGATTATTTGTTTCAGCTTTCTTTGGGTGGTTGCTGTTGGATCTTTGTTTAGTTTAGTAAAGTTTTTGTTGTTGAAAAATTCTTCAGTTTTCTTAACATAGTCCTCTTTGTTAATAATGACGGTGGTGTTGCCTTTGTCTGCTTTTGTAATGATTAGATTATTTTCTTTTACCTTTTTATTGAGCTGTGAAATTTCTGACCTAATTGTTGTGTTGTTAATGGTTTTATTGCGTTCTAAAACTTTATTTATTCTTTTGTTTACTTCGTGACGTGCTCCGTTTTGTTCGTCCAAGGTAACTTCTTAATCGCGACCTCCGCTTCTGCGATGAGTAACTGTGCTGTTTTTTCTGTTGTGTCTAGCTTCCCAGTTGAACTGGGGACCTTTTCTCAAGGATTTGTAGCTCTGTTTTTGTGAACTCGGTTTGGGACAGGTTTATTGTGGGGTTCTTGAAACTTGTGGATTTGTGGTGTCGGAAACCTGTTCTGTTGTCGCGATTAAGAAGTTACCCTTTGACGAACAAAACGGAGCACGTCACGAAGTAAACAAAAGAATAAATAAAGTTTTAGAACGCAATAAAACCATTAACAACACAACAATTAGGTCAGAAATTTCACAGCTCAATAAAAAGGTAAAAGAAAATAATCTAATCATTACAAAAGCAGACAAAGGCAACACCACCGTCATTATTAACAAAGAGGGACTATATTAAGAAAACTGAAGAATTTTTCAACAAAACTTTACTAAACTAAACAAAGATCCAACAGCAACCACCCAAAGAAAGCTGAAACAAATAATCAAAGACACATCT